>LPNX010788629.1:0-63430 GCA_001517045.1 Pseudotsuga menziesii | reverse complement strand
TAATAAAGGAATTAGTAGTGAGGAGTCTAGGACTGGTTCTAATGGTGTTTGGTTTTTTGCCAATTGATACTTCTAGAATGAGTTTAGCCTTTTGAAAGCTTAGTGGATGCTTTAACTACAAAGGAATACTTGTCTCAGATTATAGATCTTTGATGCTTCAGTAAGAAAATTTATGGGTGGAATTTTAATAATACTTTCTCATCAGTTGAAAAACTGAACAGTATGAAATCTAGCATGGAATGTTACTATTATAACTTTGACTAAAAGAAATAAACTTGTGGAACTGAGATCTTTCTTCTATGCTAGTTGTTAAGTTAAAAGATAATAGATACAATCTTATACTTATCTTTAGGATAGACATGAAGGGTTTATCGTACTTGTAAACCTACAAAACCTCATGACACTGTATGGAATAGTCTTTACTATTTTATTTTTGTAATCTCTTAAGTATTAAAGTCTTAAAGGAAATTTAGCAGAAATAACAAGATAATACCTTGAGAAGCATGATATTTCTGTCTAGCATGTTTAAACTTTTACTAAACAATTTATATGCAGGAATTTGTACTGTAAACTTCTGAGAGTTGTTAACATCGAACCTTATTTTTCTTACCTGTAGACCTGTAACAGAAGTAAACGACTACGTTAGCTCGAAAGCTAAGTAAGCCCAGCTCTTTTCGACAAACCACCTTATGTCTCAAACAGAAAAATAATCAGTAGCTGAAAAGAAAGATAATTTACAAAATACAGAGTATTTAAATAATTATTCAGTTACGATTTAAATAGCATAAACAATCAACCAGTTAGCAACTGCATTTAATGTGATTTTATGTATTTTTAAAATTTTTAAATTTTTCGAAATTTTGGGGTTTTGACATGTGCTATCGGAGCATGATTCAAACACTAGGCCTTGATGTGGCCCAATTACTTTCCGCATAACAGTAAAAATAATATACTAATTTGTATTTTGTTTTATGTGAAAAACAGAATTTTTTTTTTTTTTTGAATCTAACAAACAGGTATGGAGAACTTAAGAGAATATGATGGGGAAGAAACTCCAAACACTGAGACCAGACAGATATCCAGAGAACCTATGATTGAGGAGATAGCTGCTCACTCCTCAGAATTGATACAGAACATAAAGGGTCTAAAGACTGAATTAGAATCGGTCAAGAAGGATAATGAATGAATTCTAAAGACTCAGGAGGAGTTAAATCAAATTCTGATAGGGAAATTTCAAACTGAAGGAAAAAATAGAAGGTCTGAATCTGAAGAAGCTAGTCATCAAAAAGGGTCCAAAAAGATGAAACTAGCTAAATCTGATAGCAGTTCCTCATCTGAAAGCTTTAAGGAACAACAAAGCTATTATTCAACCAGTGATAGCAGCGAAGCAGAGGTGTATAAGAGAAAGAAAAACTACAGACCTTACGAAGAGATTTCTAGAGAATTCAAGAAAATAAAACCCCCAACCTTCAATGGAGAAACAAAAAAAGGAGAAGAGACAGAATCCTGGTTATCCGAGATGAGAAAATACTTTCAGATTTATAATTATTCAAACCAGCTGAAGGTGAGAATGGCCATATATAATAACCTTTCAGGGAAGGCAGATATATGGTGGCAAGATTTGAAGAGGGTTAAAGGGATTAAAGAAAAAGAGGTCAATTGGAGTCCTTTCAAAAGATACTTCAAGAAGAAGTTCCTGTCTGAACAGTACTATGAAGAAAGGGCCAAGGAGTTTTATGAGTTAAAGCTTGGGTCCATGACTATGAAAGACTTAAACAGCAAGTTCTTAAGTCTGTTAAGGTATGTGCCGTATTTAGTTGATGAGAAACCAAAGGTACAGCGGTTTCTCAACTGCTTGCCATACCATATAAAATACAGAATCGAATATGATAACCCCAAAACTCTGGAAGAAGCCATGCAAAAAGCTAATTTCTGTTTTGAAAAGAACAAAAAGAAGGAAGGTACCGCCAATTAGAAGGCTAAAAAGAATGGTAATCAGGCTGAGTTCAAGAAAAAGGAGTATGTACCCTAGAAAAATTTCAGAAACAACAAGAACAGAAATCATTCTAATGGTAAGAAATTTCAGGGAAGCAAAAATGGTGCTTCAAATAACTCCAATAACTTCAAGGGAAGCAAGGAGGTTTCTAACAATCATGGAAATTTTACTAAAAATTTTGAAAGGAAGGAACCTGTTAAGTGTTGGGAGTGCAATGGCCCACACTATGCTTTAGTTTTCCCAAATCGGAAGAATCCAAACAGCAACATTCATACAATACAAGATGAAATGACAGTTGGAGACTTTGCAAGGACTATGCCCCGGATCAATGTAGCATTGAAAAATCGACAAGCTGAGTACCAAACTTCCATGGTGGAAGTAGAAGGTATGGTTAACAAAACTCCTGTAACTATTTTGATAGATCCATGTGCTAGTTTGAGTTATATTTCACCACAGATAGTAGAAAAGTGTCATCTGAATGTTGAAAAGTTTGATAACTCTTGGCTAGTTCAACTAGCCACAGGGGCAAAAAGGAAGGTAAATTATTATGTTAAGGATTGTGTTTTAGATATGAATGGTTTTAAAACTGTTGTTAAATTAAATGTGCTACCACTTGGTTCGTATGACATACTTATAGGTATGGACTGGTTAGAACAACACAGAGTAGTGCTAAACTGTTTTGATAAAACGTTTACATGTGTAAATAATAATGAACAGTCTGTAATAGTTAAAGGAATTCCTAGGAAGACTGTGGTTAGGCAGATCTCTGCCTTGCAGCTCAAAAGAGCAGTCAGGAAATGATGCAAGGCCTATGCTGTAATCATTACAGATGAGGCAAATAATGTTGAAAAAGATAAAATAAAAATAGAGAATATTCCGGTGTTAAATGAATTTATTGATGTTTTTCTGGAGGAAATTCCAGGATTACCTCCTCGGGGGGAACTGGATTTTACAATTAAGCTGGTACCAGGTGCTGTACCCAGCTCAAAGGCTCCGTACCATATGAATATTCTGGAACTTAACGAATTAAAATCACAGTTAAAGGAATTAATCGATAAGAAATATATTCGCCCTAGTGTTTCCCCTTGGGGAGCACCAGTAATTTTTGTTAAAAAGAAAGACGGTACTATACGACTCTGCATAGATTACCATCAGCTCAATAAAATGACAATTAAAAACAGGTATCTGTTGCCCCGCATAGACGATCTGTTTGATCAGCTGAGCGGAGCTACGGTGTTCTCTAAGATAGACCTGAGATCAGGCTATCATCAGGTGAGAATTAAAGAAGAAGACATATTTAAGACAGCTTTTAGAACTAGATATGGACATTACGAATTTGTCGTAATGCCATTTGGGCTTACTAATGCCCCAACCGTCTTTATGTGTCTAATGAACAACATAATGCATAAATATTTAGACAAGTTTGTTGTCGTATTCATCGATGACATCTTGATCTATTCTAAAAATGAAGAGGAACATAAAGAACATTTGCGAATAGTTTTACAAGAACTGCGAGAGCAACAGCTCTTTGCGAAGTTCAGTAAGTGTGATTTCTTCAAGGATGAAATCCAGTACTTGGGTCACATAGTGACTAAGGAAGGGATTTCAGTTGATCCTGAAAAGATCAGAGCAATTGAAGAATGGCCAGTACCAAAAGATGTAACAGATGTTAGGTCTTTCATGGGAATCATCGGTTATTACCGGAGATTCATAGAAGGTTTTTCAAAGATAGCTAACTCAATCACTTCTTTGTAGAAGAAGGGCAAGAAGTTCGATTGGAACTTAAAATGCGAAGAAAGCTTTAAGAAACTAAAAAATTTATTAACAACTGCGCCAATTCTAAGAATAGCGGATCCCAATAAAGATTTTGTGGTTTGCACCGATGCTTGTAATGACGGTCTAGGTGGAGCACTGACTCAGGATGGGCATGTCATTGCCTATGAGTCCAGGAAGCTAAAGATCCATGAAAAGAATTATGCCACTTATGATTTAGAGTTGGCTACTGTTATTCATGCCTTGAAAATGTGGCGACACCACTTAATAGGCAGAAAGTTTAATTTAATGACTGATAACAAGGGTTTAAAATACCTTTTAGATCAGCCTAACTTAAATGCAAGGAAAGCCAGATGGCTAGCCTTCCTAAGTGAATACGATTTCAAAATTCAACACATTAAAGGAAAAGAAAATAAAGTAGCTGATGCTTTAAGTAGAAATGCAAAATTGAATTTCACAATAGCAATCAGTACTTATAATTCTGATTTAAATGAACAGCTAACTGAAGGTATAAAATTGGATGAAATTTATCAAAAGTTACAAGCTACAGCTAAGGAAGAACCCACAGAAAGTTTAATTAAGGGTTATAGTTTAAATAAAGATGGATTTTTATTGTTTAAGGACAGATTGTATGTGCCAAATGTGTCTAAAGTTAAATTGTTGATTCTGGATGAAGTGCATAAAACCCCTTATTCAGGGCATCCAAGCTACCAGAAAACTGTCACCATGTTGAGAAAAGATTATTTCTGGCCTAATATGAAATCTGAAACAGCTGAGTATATAGCTAGATGTTTGGACTGTCAACAAGTTAAGACAGAACATCAACATCCAGCTGGGTTATTGCAACCTTTTCCTATTCCTAGTTGGAAGTGGGAAATAATCAGCTTAGATTTCATTACTGGATTACCCAGAAATCAAAATCAGAATGATTCAATTATGGTGGTAGTGGATAAATTAAGTAAAGCAACACATTTTATTCCTGTTAAAACCACTTTTAAGGCTGTAAATATAGCAGACATTTTCTTAAAACAGATTTTTCGGCTACATGGTGTGCCAAAGGTTATTATTTCAAACAGGGATCCTAAATTCACAGGGAATTTCTGGAAATCCTTGTTTAAAGGATTAAACACCACTCTGAATTTCAGCACCTCTTTCCATCCTCAGACGGACGGACAGACTGAAAGAGTTAATCAATTGTTGGAAGATCTGTTAAGAATGTACGTCAAGGATCAGCCAGGTAAGTGGGAGGATTACTTGCATTTAGCAGAATTTGCATACAATAACAATTATCAATCATCAGCTAAGTTCAGTCCTTTTGAAATTCTGTATGGGCGTAAATGTAACACTCCTATCTCCTGGAATAATCCAGTAGATAGATTACTGTTGGGGCCCGAATTATTAAAAGAGATGGAACAGATTGTAAAACAAGTGCAAGAGAACTTGAAGGTTGCCCAGGATTGGCAAAAGAGCCAGGCAGATTTGAAAAGAACTCCTAAATAGTTCCAGGTGGGTGAGCATGTGTTCATAAAGGTAAGACCAAAGAAGAGCTCCCTGAGATTGGGGAGTTGTGCAAAATTAGCGCCACGTTACTGTGGTCCATTTGAGATTTTATCTAGAGTTGGTCAAGTTGCATATCAGTTAGCGTTACCACCTAATTTAAAAGTGCACAATGTTTTTCATATTTCTGTTCTGAAAAAGTATGTTCATGATGCTACTCATGTAATTGATTGGAACGTTGTACAGGTAGAACCAGAAGGGGAAGTTCTGGTGGAACTGGATTGTATCCTCAGGAGGAGGGAGATTACTCTGCGGAACCGCACAATTGGGCAGCTGAAGGTGCAATGGAAGCACCTTAGTCCTGAAGAAGCTACTTGGGAACTGGAAAGTAAGATGCGGGAAGCATACCCGAATCTGTTCCAGGAGGTTCTTGAGGAAGAAGAATAAGTAACATCGAGGACGATGTTACATTTTAAGAGGGTGTGTATGTCACATACCCCAATTTTGTAAAAATTATGTAATTTGTTTTATTATATTTCTGAGACATTATATTAAACTTAATCCTAAGTAGGGATTGATGACTCAGCAGAGTCAACAGTTATGGAGTGTAATTCAGAATATTTTCTTAATAATAAATAAATTATGGAGAAAACAACATGGGAGAGCTGTTAAAAGAGGTTACTGGTCAAACTGGTGGATGGAACTAGGTGGAAAGGCAAAAGACAAGTGGCAACATCCTCAAACACTTCCTAAGTTGTAGGTGGCAACTTCCCTATATTTGGGGTCATGATTCCCCAAGAAAGTGGAATCTGAGCAGGTGGCTCATTAAATGACAGTTAACCCAACTAAGACCTAGGCAATCTTTAAAAGTACTCAATGAAGAGAGCTCAGGCTGCTCAGATTTTATTCCAGAAAGAATTCATTCAGGTGAATGTTATTCAAGAATTTCATTGAATAAAGAGGGAAAACAGTAAGGAAGTGTTTTGAGTGGATGGTTGCAGTAACTTGATTTTGATTACAGCTATTTGGGCTAAAAGAACTGACTGATAGTTCTGAGTTGATACTGAGTTGAAGACTGTATCTGATTTGCTGCACCTATTTCCAACCAAGGAGACCAGAGCAAGCTCGGGGGTCCTGAGAAGTCGCTGTCTGAGCGCTCTCCAGGAATTGGTAGGGAGGAACGGCCTCCCATTGCTGTTGTTGTCCACAGCTTAATCAGGTTCTGTAATTTATTTCTTTATGTTTATTGCATATGAATGGATGCATGTTATGTTTAGCTATATGTCTGAGTATTCAATTAATTGCAGTAAAGTAGAATCTCAGTATATCAGTAGTTAAATTTGTTAGTAAATTACTATGTTTTTCCACATCTGGTATCACCAGACCGTACTCTAGCACAGTATCTCAGTGTAAGAAATAGAAATCTTTGAACTGAGTTTCCTATATTACTTGCAGTTAACAAGTGTATTCATAAGTTACCAGTATTTTGTCTTACAGTTTTATAAACTATTCCTAGTACTATACTTTTATTTCTTTTGAAAATATTAGCAGTAAGTAAGAAAAGATAGACTAAGTATTACTGCAGTTTTGAGTTAGGACTGTTATTGCTAGTCCAAATAGGAGTTAATCTTTTAGGGTTAAAATAAAATAATACAGTCCGTAGGAGATAATAACTTATCTGTTATCTACCTGTTTGTTATCAGAGTTAAAACCTATTGATATCAGTTTGCATCATAGTTAAGAATGCTTTTATTGTATTATTGAATATTCTTTTATTTTGCTAAGTATACACACACTACAAACTGTTATTGTTTTATTATCTATTATGATAGATAGTTGTTATAAAATTTATAAGAATTTATATAGTTAGGTTTAGAAAGATATACTTTAAATAATTAATAAGTAATTTACAGAATTACGCAAGCTTTATAACTACATACAGAACCCAAATCAATATTGGGTAAATAACATTAAGATAAAATTCATAATAACATTAAGGAGAAGTAATATTGTATTATAATACTTATAATATATCAACACTATATACATTATAATGATAACATTCAAGAAGTATATTAATAAACAATTACAAACTTGGTTATTTAAACTCTGTATGTAAACAAATAAAGTAAAATTTATGAACTAGTCTTATACTGTACATGTAAAGTAAATAAAACATTAATAAAAAGACAATAGTAATAATTAGTAAGAGCACATCAGGTCCTTTTTACTTAAAAAAGATTACAGTTGTTTTTATAGCTTCTAAATCAATAGCAATCAGGTTATAAAACCTGTAAGTAAGAATTTAATAACATTTATTAAAACAATAATCTGGAAAGTACTCAAGGTACAGAACCTTTATACAAAAATGAACTACAGTATCATCATAAAAGAAATTATTAATAAAAATATAACACATTATTCAAAACTGGAAATCGCTCGGTAGTCGATCTTAAGGGTTTAAGCTATTTAAATCTAATAATCTTTCACTGCCAACTAGGGTTAAACCTAGTAACAATTTAAGTAATCACCAAAAATTATCTAATAAAGAGAAGCTTTAATAACGCTCTTCTTACAGCCAGGTTAATAAATAAAATACAGTAAGCCATTCTTATTCTAAGTTCTTTAAATACTGTGATAAATAACGCAAGAGAGGTAACATATTCAAGTTTCATAATAACCAAGGGTAAAACCCTACCCTTATCATTAATCAAAGGAATAACCTTAACTCTGTTTTATTCATTAACCTGTAACAGTAACAAAATTATACATGAAGGCGTATAGCCTGTATAAGCTTCTGAAGCACAGTAACGCAAGACTCATATCTTATTAAGTTTTAAAACCAAACCATAACTACAAACAAGGTTTTCACTCACGGCCGTAGCCGGAGGGCTCAGTATAAGAGCTAGGGTATTACCCTTAATATTTAAACAGTAAAACAGACAACATAAAAACCACAGAGGTCAACCAGAGCTGCATCGACCAAACCAGCACAATCTCTCAAGGTTTCAGACAAAGATGATGAGCCGTGGAAGGACCCAGGCTTACCGGGGTCAAGGTACCGTAACCACATCTTGGTGTAAGCTGGGAAGCATAGCAGGTTCACCTGCAAACAGATCATTACACATTTGATTGTTAGCTTTTTTTTGTAAAAACAGAGATATAAATAACCTGTTAAAAAAAAAATATCACAGTGCTATAAAAACTTCGAAGTAGCGTTTTACCTTTTCAGATGGCAGCCACGCAGTGAAGCCGTAAACTGTCCAGCGAGGAGGTTGCCATTCGATGGCAGTTTGTCTAGTATTTCATCCAACCCTACAGCACAAAGGAGACTCCAAAGAATACCTTACAGTCGCAGCACGCTTCCAAATGTTTTTCACACAACCAGCTGACAGCACAGCCACGTTTCTGGAATGAATAATTTCTCTTAAGGGACAGAGATAGGCAATGGCAGAGCTATGGAAGAGCCGAGGCAACTAGAGGTCAAATGGCAGCTAAAAGCAACATAAACCTGATCTAGGAGGGTTTGCAGAGCGGCGGCCCAAGGACGAGCACGAAGAAAGAATGACAAAAGTTTATGGTTAGTCAACGTTTATAGTGCCAATGCATGGTCACTACGCAGCCACGTAGTACACAATAATTTGCATGGAGGGGATAACGTTTCCAAAGTCCACGACACTCAATGGTGGATACAACATAATCATCGTTGGAGGTTTATACCATAGTTTCTCCTTGCATATTACACATTCAACCATGCAACGTTAGTTTTATATAATGATAAACCTTGCATGCCACATTTTGGCTTCTATATAGTCTCGTGGTATAAACATAGAGTTAGGATTATATTCAAAAGAGTATAGAAGCATAAAGTATGGTATATTATCACTTAACGCTAAATCTTTGGAATCTTATAATATGATTATGGTATAGCTTTAAACACATAAGCATAGAGGCGGGTATTTTAGTGTTTAAGAATCGTATGTGATAAATTATGGTTATAATTTAGTTATGGATTATACAACTATAATGCTATAACTAAATCTTAAAATATGGTTTTAAATTCAATCGATTTAACCCACCTTTTTAATGCCAAATATTTTTAATATTTCAAAGAAGGTAAAAATTATGACTACCCTCTGAAATGTATTTAGCTAATGGTATTTAATTATGACCTTGTTGGGTTTGATCTAGTTTATAATTTAGATATTATGGGTAGAAAGATAATTCTCTTCGTTTAGACCTAGCATCCTTTTAGTGACAATTTGATTTTGTCACTCTCTCCCAACTCAAGTTTTGTTTTATAAAAAGCAATATAAGTAAAGAATGCTAGAGAACTTGATTACTCTTTTTATCTTCTGAATGGGTTAGTTCCGTATTGAGATTTAATAAAGGAATTAGTAGTGAGGAGTCTAGGACTGGTTCTAATGGTGTTTGGTTTTTTGCCAATTGATACTTCTAGAATGAGTTTAGCCTTTTGAAAGCTTAGTGGATGTTTTAACTACAAAGGAATACTTGTCTCAGATTATAGAACTTTGATGCTTCAGTAAGAAAATTTATGGGTGGAATTTTAATAATACTTTCTCATCAGTTGAAAAACTGAACAGTATGAAATCTAGCATGGAATGTTACTATTATAACTTTGTCTAAAAGAAGTAAACTTGTGGAACTGAGATCTTTCTTCTATGCTAGCTGTTAAGTTACAAGATAATAGATACAATCTTATACTTATCTTTAGGATAGACATGAAGGGTTTATCGTACTTGTAAACCTACAAAACCTCATGACACTGTATGGAATAGTCTTTACTATTTTATTTTTGTAATCTCTTAAGTATGAAAGTCTTAAAGGAAATTTAGCAGAAATAACAAGATAATACCTTGAGAAGCATGATATTTCTGTCTAGCATGTTTAAACTTTTACTAAACAATTTATATGCAGGAATCTATACTGTAAACTTCTGAGAGTTGTTAGCATCGAACCTTATTTTTCTTACCTGTAGACCTGTAACAGAAGTAAACGACTGCGTTAGCTCGAAATCTAAGTAAGCCCAGCCCTTTTCGACAAACCACCTTATGTCTCAAACAGAAAAATAATCAGTAGCTGAAAAGAAAGATACTTTACAAAATACAGAGTATTTAAATAATTATTCAGTTACGATTTAAATAGCATAAACAATCAACCAGTTAACAACTGCATTTAATGTGATTTTATGTATTTTTAAAAGTTTTAAATTTTTTGAAAATTTGGGGTTTTGACAACTACTCTGTGGATAAAGATTGAGTTAGAGGATATATATACTTTACATAGTCTTTGAAGATCATGGATTACATGTTGATGTATGTATAGTTTTGAAGATCAAGGGTTAAATGTTGATATACTTTGATGATTATAATGTGAAGATACTACTTTTAGTTTTAACTTACAAGAGACAACTTTTATTGATTGTAGTTTATCTGTTTTTGATATATTATGGATAGGATATAATTTGATTTCTAAATCAATTATTATCTATTGTAAAGCATTTTTGTGCTAAAGAAATTGGTGGAAATGGACACTGATCAGTAAATGATAGTGGATCATATGAGGAATGTAATTTTGTTTTTTGAAATAAAGTTATGATTTTTTTCTGTGGAAAAAAAAAACAAACAAACCAAGGTTGCATTGTGATGGTTGATTTAATCTATGTCATTTTGAGAGATTTATAAAGTTAGAAAAACCTAGCCTTCAATAAAATGGAGATCATATGGTCTCTCTATGGTAACACGTTGCATTGTGATGGTTGATTTAATTTGGTGAAATCAATTTTAGATAATTGATTTGTTTATTAGTTTTCATTGAGCAAGATTCCAAAATATATTTTACATACTATTAGGAGTAAAATCTTCAATTTTATTTGGGATGGTGATGGTATTAAACACAATGTTTCATCTAGTTCAATGGGAAAACCTTGTTGGGCTAAAGAAGATGGTTGGTTGGTCACTAAAAAATATTTTCCATTTTATCAAAGATTTGTTGGCCAAGAGTCTATGGAGGGATCTTTTTATGGATAATATCTAGAGCTATGTTATTAGAGATAAATATATTAAAAATATGTCTATTGTGCAATGGATTCGATCGCCAAGGAAGAAATCAAAAAGTATTTCAAATATCTGGGCGAGATTGATCTCCTCCTTCCCAGTTGTGGTTGAATGGTTGGCATGGGTCCCAAGCCATGGGGGATCATAGAAATGGGGGAAGACCCCATAATTGGCGATCCTTCATATTACAAGTTGTCTCCAGATATGTTATTTTTCTGGAGGATGAAAGGGCATGTAAAACTCCATCATATTTGCATTAGGCTTCAGGATCCTATGTGGCTAGTCAAATGGATTGAAGCCTCCAAATTAGGCCTCAATTGATCCTTGGAAAGGGAATGGTACAACTACTCTTTGGGCTTGTACAAAGGAAACATTAAGTTAAAGGATGCAGAAGACTCCATCAGATGTACCTGGAACACAAAATCAATTTCGTTGTATACAAAACTGATTTATGATGCCATTCTTTCAGATACATCGGTGGGATATTTTGTGTTGGAAATGGTTTGCTCCTCCCAAAGTTAAAGTATTTTCATGGATGGATCTTGAAGGCAAGATTTTGTCATGGGACAATATCTAGAAACAAGGATATTATGGCCTAAATTTATGCTCCTTGTTATTCAAACATTCTGAATTAGTGAAGCACTTATTCATTTCCTGTCCAACCTCACAACGAATATGGAATCTAGTTTGTGCCTTTCACAATATTAACTTTCTTTGGCCAGATGTTGCCTTTTCAAATTGTTTGAATAGCTGCTTAAGTTTTTCTTCTAATTGGGGGGGGGGGGGGGGGGGGGGTTGGTATGTTTCTTTCTATGGGAGATATGGAAGGTGAGGAATTCGATCATTTTCGAAAACAAAAATCCTCCTCTGGACTGGGTGGTCAACCGAATCCTCTCTTTCTTTCAGATTATAATTGTGAGTCTATTGATCCTGTGCACCATTCAGTTAAGTATCCTAGATTCCCTCTAGTTTACAATGATGGTGTTACGACCAATTTTGATTCGCTACTCAGAATGGATGGGCAGTTGTGTGTTGCGGGTGATATCATCTTTATGGACATGTTTAGTTATTTCAAATTGTGGCTGAATTATGTCCCAAGAACGAATAGAAAAGGGGAACTCTTGGGCCTATGGATGTCTATTTAGTTCACAATAAAAAAGAACATCACTCTTATTTAGATCGCTAGCAACTCTTTCCTTATTATAGACTGGGAAAATTTGGATTGTGACATCCAAGCTTTACATCTCCAAGCTTGGATGGATGACACTCGTTCTTTGTTGCAGTGGTCGCCCTCGATTTCCTTTATTCACACTTTATTAATATATCATAGTAATCTAGGGAATAAAACATAGTCTCATAAGAGATTTCAAACAATTAAGCATGAAAATGGCATAATGGTGCTACAATAGAATGTTGCAGCTCTGTATAATCAATAAAATAATGATAGTACAATACAATGGTCATGCAGAGTGCATGAATTCCAAGACAATTCGAATTCCCAAGGAGGTCATTCGAATTGAATGAATGGGTGTAGCTTAACTGAATGTCAGCCACACTCGGCACACATAGTTAACCATGGAACTAATCAATAACCGACTCTCACACTAAGTCCTAACTGAATCAGAGTGCAATAGATGACTGAGTCTAACTGAAAGTGACTCATCACATGTAACTACATGTCCTACTGAAGGAGGTGGCACATCCATAACTCCAAGTAGCTCCAATGGAGTTAACTGAAGTGACACATGTCATCAAAAGTGGTTGTAGGTGCCAGTGTTAGCTCCATTTCATAAATATTGGCCAAAATAATCAAATAATGAATCGAGGTGCCTTCACAACACAACTTAACTGATTGTTAGGTGAAACAATAATCAATTAGCAATTAGGTGCATTTATGACACTTAGATCACCCTAGAATTGCTCCCTGTTTGAAGGAGGAAGCCCAGTTAGCTTCCCCAAATGAAGGAGAAGGCTTAGTTGGCCTCCTTTACTGAAGGAGGGCATGGGTGTGTTCATGTTGATGTCATGGTGTGCTAATATGATGCCAAGTAAGTCAATTAAACTTAGGATAGTGGGTAAATAGACCAAAATTGACCAAATAAGTGTGCATGTTGGGTAAATGCCTCCAACACCCCCCATTAAGCTATACTCATGAGGAGTAAAAATAAAATGCAAGGACCTCGAAAACAAAGGCCATAGGTCACCCTGTACAATAACGTAACTCAAACAATGCTCAAAAATAAATCTAAGTGAGGAAAGAGGGAAAACCTAGTGGGAAACCCCCCCCCCGCCCCCTCAAGTTGGACACTGGAAAGTAATCTGATCACCTTGATGAACTCACCCCCAACAGTGAACAGAGGTAAGTGAACTTCTTCTCTGAAAAGATATTGATGAAGATGTCTGCAATCTGCTCATTAGTAGGGTAGTATTGCAGAATGATGGTCCTGTCATGCACCAATTCCCTGATATAGTGCATGTGTATCTCTACATGCTTGGTCCTCTGATTGGTAAATGGATATGTGGAGATATTAATAGCACTTTGATTGTCACAAAAGAGGACAGTGGACAAAGTACTACCAAAATCAAACTCTGAAATAAATCCTTGCAACCAAACAGCTTGGATGCAAGCATTCACCGCTCCTTGGTACTCGGCCTCTGCTGAAGACAATGCAATGTCGACCTGCTTTTTGCTAGAGCAGAAAATAGGGCCACGACCAAACATGAATACATATCCAGAAGTAGAATTCTGATCAATAGAATCTCCCGCCCACTTTGAATCTATGTAACCAACCAACTCTAGCTCAGAGTTTGCAGCATAGTGAATGCCATAGGTCTTGGTGCCCTGAATATATGGAGGATCCTCTTGGCTGCCTTCCAATGAATATCATGAGGCTACTACATGTATCTTGATACAACATTCATGACATAACATATATGAGGCCGAGAATGAGTCAAGTAAAGCAAGCTACCAATCAGTTGACGGTATATTGTGCAATCCATGGGTGGAGTACTTTTTCCTTCTTCAAGGCTGATCCCTGAAAGGAAAGGGAATGGAGTAGCCTTACATTCAGCCATGTTAAACTTAGCTAACAGGTTTGATATGTATTGATACCGAGTGACCATTATCCCATCATAACTTTATGCAATTTCAAGCCCTAGAAATTGCTTCAAGAGCCGAGAATGAGTCAAGTAAAGCAAGCTACCAATCAGCTGGCGGTAGATTGTGCAATCCATCGGTGGAGTGAATTTTCCTTCTTCAAGGCTGATCCTTGAAAGGAAAGGGAATGGAGCAGCCTTACATTCATACATGTTAAACTTAACTAACAGGTTTGATATGTATTGATACTGAGTGACCATTATCCCATCAGAACTTTATGCAATTTCAAGCCCTAGAAATTGCTTCAAGAGCCCCAAATCACTCATCTCAAATGCATCATGGAGGGCAGTTTTTATGACTGAAATGGAAGCAACAGTGCTACCAGTAATCAAGAGATCATCAACATATAAAACAATGATAATAAAATGACCATCATAGTGTTGTATATACACATTCATATCTGATTTACACCTTTGGAAGTTTTGCGAGAGAAGGAAGGCATCCATCTTGGAATACCACTCTCTTGGGACCTGTTTTAACCTGTATAGTGACTTCTTTAATTTGCAAACCAAAGATGAATCTAAAATGTATCCCTCTGGATGCTTCATGTATATCTCCTCATGAAGATATCCATGTAGAAATATAGACTTAACATCCATATGATGCACTTTCCAGTGCTTGGATGCCGCAGTTGCCAAAACTAGGCAGATGGAGTCCATTTTTGCAACCAGTGCAAAGGTCTCATGATAGTCCACACCTTGGACCTAGGAGAACCCTTTTGCTACCAGCCTTCCCTTATATTTGCAGGTGTTACCATCAGCAGTAACCTTTGTCCGAAATACCCACTTTCATTGAACTAATTTCCTCCCCGGAGGAAGAGAAACTAGCTCCCAAGTAGCATTCTTTCGAACAGAATTCATCTCTTCGTCCATGGCAGCTTTCCATCTCAGATCTTTCTGAGCATGGTAGTAAGACTTAGGATCTGAAATTATCATTAAATAACAAGTTTCGGATAGCAAATATTAATGACAAGAGAGCGCAATACCTGCTCTTTGGAAATTGGGCCGGGTTTTTCTTGGATCGTCAGGATTTCCAATGTTGTCACCGGTGGAAGAAAGTGTCTGTCTGGCCCAAGTTGGGAGATGTGTTTGCACTTCAGGTTCTGAACTTGAACTTGATGCTTACTGGTCACTGATATTAGATATTAGAGTTTCCAAATTAGGTTCCAAATCAAGTTCATCACCCCCAATTTCATCATCCAAATATTCAGTAGAATAGGAAGGAAATTCAACAGTTTTCTCCTTCACTAGTTCTACCTCTTGAAGAGGCTCATCGAACCGCACACTTCTTTCAATGATGATTTGTTTTGTTATGATATCCATCAGCTTGAAACCTTTAGATTCATTAGGATATCCAATAAGCAAACATTCAACACTTTGTGTTTGCAAAGCTTTCCTCTAATCATGTGGAATTCGGTCCCATGCAGTGGACCCAAACACCTTGAGATTCAACACATCCGGCTTGTGTCCAAAGTAGGATTCGAAAGGGGTATTCCCTTTCATGGATCAGTGAGGCACTCTATTCTGAATTTATATAGCAGCATTCATGGCCTCAGCCCATAAATTTGTATCCAACTTCTTGGCTTCCAGCATGCAAGTGGTCATTTCCTTGAGAGACCGATTCTTTCTCTTCACTACACCATTCTGCAGGCAAGTGTAGGGGACTGAATGTTGGATCTAAATACCACTTTTGAAACATACATGCAGCAACTCATTACTGATATATTCCCTGCCATTATCAAATCTCAAAGTTTTGATCTTTTTCCCAGATGCATTCTCAATCAGTGCTTTTAATTCAATGAATTTTTCTAAGACTTCTGACTTTTTCTTGATGAAGAAGGCCCATGTATATCTAGAAAAATTATCTATAAAAGTGAGAACATACTGAGAGCCATTCAAGGATGTGATGGGAATTGGTCCGCTCATATCATAATGAATCAGCCCCAAGATTTTTGATGCTCAAATTTCCTTCCCCCGATCAAACTTATGCTCAGGACCAGCCACAAAGTGGGAGAACTCATAGGCTTTTGCATGGTGATTTGCTGAGCCTTTTGCCAAAAGTTTCCCTGATGCAAGTTCTGTAATTTCTACATCATCTGGGATGAAGGATACTCTCTTAGGCACTCCAGTATGGGTCATTTTATAGACACTTAGGAGTTTTGATTCAAGAGATGGTACATACAGAACATTGGAAAAATAACCGTGCTCAAGCTTTACTATACCTTGTCCTTTTGAGATGACGGTAGAGTCATCTCCCATGTGGATGGGAATGCTCTTGCTGGTGTCGAGAGAAGAGAAAGAGTCTTTGTTGGCCATCATGTGATTCGAAGCTCCAGAATCTATGAGTAGAGCCATGGACTTCGAAGTGTTTTCCATGAGGGCATGACCTCTTTCATGTTGGTATTCCCAATCTTGATTTTCTTTCCTCCGAAAGCTTTCTAGAAGATTTATGTTATTTCTCTCAAGGAGAGAAGTAGCTTCATCAAGATTCTTTTTCATGCAGGCATGTTCAGAGTGGAAGCCCTTCCCTCCGTATGAACACTTGACTTTTTCCTTCCTATGGTGGCCTTTGTTTTTTTTCTTCTTCGAACCAAAAGGCTCTTCTTGCTACCAGTTTTGAAATTTTGGCTTAGGAGCTTCGAATTTGGTTTTTTGGTTCTTCTGCTACTTTAATTTCCCCTTCGGATCCTTGGGTTCTGAAGCAAAGAGGGCTTGATCATGGGAGGATCTGATGATACCCATCTGGACAAGCTTATCATGCTCGCTTGTTAGGGACTCAATGAAGGCATTGAGTGAAGGCATCTTCCATCCAGGGGTTGTGAGCTTCCCTGCACTGAATGTAGAAACAAACACCGAATAGTCAGCTCCAAGTTTTGAGAGAAAGGAGAAGATGAGCTGATCATCCTCCTTCTTCACCTCACACCGCTTCAATAGAAGGACTATATGCTTGAATTTTGTGAAAAAATCATTAAGGGTCTTAAAATTGCTAGGTTGAAGAGACATCAACTCGTTTTCAAGCTGATAAACCCTCAAGTCATCTTGTTTTCCATACAGGAGGCAAGTTGGTCCCAAATCTCTTTCGGAGTCTTCAATCCTGAAAGGTGGAATAGAAGATCCTTGGAGATAGAGAGACACAAGAAGGGTCGAATGCTTCATCTTTCTTATTCAAAAATATAGCCTTGTATATAACATGAGTAGGCTCTTCTTCTATGTCCATAGTGACTCGGTATAGTCCTCTGGCACGTAGCTGGATGATCTCCATGTCTCCTTTCCATTGATGGAAATTAAACAGAGTCAAAAGATCTCTGGGAGAAGCCATATCAAACTGTTATAGCGAATGCAGTGAACCTGTAAAACCTGTAAATCAAAACAATAAAGTCACCGTAAGGTTGAACACCCTGCACATTTCAAGTTTTCATCACACCCAGCATAATTGATCAAGCAAGCTTGATCAACAATTCCTTAACTTGGGTTATTAAGTGGTAAACCTTCTGCTTCTGGTGTAGTGCTGGAATTTGAGCTTTTGCTCAATTTTTCATGCAATATCTATCAAAAACCGTGTTTTTTAAGAGAATGAGCTTCATCCCGTCATGAGCTTTGATACCATATTAATCTGTCAGAGTAATCTAGGGACTAAAACACAGTCTCATAAGAGATTTCAAACAATTAAGCATGAAAATGGCATAATGGTGTTGCAATAGAATGTTGCAGCTCTGTATAATCAATAAAATAATGATAGTACAATACAATGGTCATGCAGAGTGCATGAATCCCAAGACAATTCAAATTCCCAACACCATAGGCCATTCGAATTGAATGAATGGGTGTAGCTTAACTGAATGTCAACCACACTCGACACACATAGTTAACCACATAACTAATCAATAACTGACTCTCACACTAAGTCCTAACTTAATCAGAGTGCAATAGATGACCGAGTCTAACTGAAAGTGACTCATCACATGTAACTGCATGTCCAACTGAAGGAGGAAGCGCATCCATGACTCCAAGTAGCTCTGATGGAGTTAACTGAAGTGACACAGGTCATCAGAAGTGGTTGTAGGGACCCATGTTAGCTCCAATTCATAAATATTGGCCAAAATAATCAAATAATGAATGGAGGCACCTTCACAACTCAACTTAACTAATTGTTAGGTGAAACAACAATTAGTTAGCAATTAGGTGCATTTATGACACTCAGATCACCCCATAATTTCTCCTTGTTTGAAGGAGGAAGCCCAATTAGCTTCCCCGAATGAAGGATAAGGCTTAGTTGGCCTCCTTGACTGAAGGAGGGCGTGGGTGTGCTCATAATGATGTCATAGTGTGCTCATCTGATGCCAAGTAAGTCAATTAAACTTAGGATAGTGGGTAAATAGGCCTAAATTGACCAAATAAGTGTGCATGTTGGGTAAATGACTCCAACACACTTATCATGAATTTAATGAAGAAGTTGATATCCTTTCTCGTCGAGGTTTTGGGGCCCCAGAAGGGTTCATATGATTTGAATTTTCGAAGTTTGGCTCTGTACTCTCTTCAAACAGGCTGAGCATTTACAACAATGTTTAGTCTTGTTCTATTTTCGTTTATGGCTTTTTTATGGGGTCCATTTCTTTGGTATTCTAGTTGGGATAGTGGTTTTTGTCTTTCCCCCTCTTTCTAGGTGGGGATGCTTTTTGTTCATCATGTTGTGTTACATGTGGTATACTTTTGTCATATTATCGAGTATATGAACTTGCCTCTCTCATCTATATTTGACTATATGTACATATACTTTATTAATTAAAAGTATTATGGGTTTTTTTCAAGTTGAAGAAAAAAGGTTGCATGTGCAACGCAATACTCATCGACACTAAATAAAACTTGTTAACTCACCAGATATGCTAGCAGGACTTGGTTCAATAATTTACATTTATAAATACCTGTCGATTCTAACTAAAACTTGTTAACTAGCAGGATATGCTAGTAAGACTTAGTTCATTAATTTACATTTATATATGGTATATGGTAGCATATGCCCGTAGATTTTAATGCAAAAATAGTTCATTTATATGATAGCATATGCTTGTATATTTTAGTAAAATTAGTTCATTTATATATGGTATCATATGCCCGTATATTTTAGTGCAGAATAAATATTTTTTATGAGCAAAATGATTCCATGTATAGGCTTATCTACATCCTGAAACAGTCGATCGAGCTGAAAGACCTTTCTCTGTACACTCGCTTATTTTCTGTACACTTTCGCTTACATTTTGTAGATACTTGCTTACATTTTATAGATTCAACCTGCATAGAGCTTCTTCAATCTAGTTCTATAATTGCAAATTGATTAAACGAACATTAAAAATCATTTACATAATTATTATGATATATACCATTCGTTCTACGTGTAAAATCATAAAATTTGGAATCAACCATGATCATTTTTTATGTTACCATTATATAGACCGATACCATAGCCATGCTAATTATTAGTCCATGTTGGAGACATAGACTATATGTTTTACCATTTTCAATTAGTTAACAACAATATATCACTAATCACAATGTTTAACAAAGTTCTCATAAATAAAATTATTTTTGAATATTTTTAATTATGTTTTATTTAATCATTTATTAAATAATAAATTTCATTAAACTTGTTAAACAAAAAAAATCTATACATTACAACTTTACACAAATATTTGTTCCATTTTCTGAATCATGTCATGCATACATTCATTGAATTGTAGATTTTAAGAACACAGCCAATGTCATTTACGAGCATATTGAGAAGTAAGAGGGATGCGCAGGTGGGTTTTGGTTTGGATTTTAGATTTGGATAGGCATTTGTAAAGGGATCTTCACCTGTATCAAACATGTCAAATTTTGGCTTGGTGATTTGAGAAAGCCTAGCAAATATGTCAAATTTTAGCTTGGTGATTTAAGAAAGCACGAAAGTTCAAAAGACATATTTCAAGAACACAGATATGAGTAATAACATAAATGCTTACATAATTTATGAGACATATTTCAAGAACAATGGAAATTGAATTTTTTTTCCTCTGGCCTATCTAATTTGGGAAATGGCAAATCATTTAACATGTAATTTATATGTGTTTCCTTAGCTTGATAATATTTTTTACATATTGTCAAATTTTAGTAGAGCAAACAGTCGAGAGGGATTTCGTTTGCTTGGCGGCCCAGGATCAAAACCCGCTGCTCCTGGAAGGAGACATTTAAATCCAATCATGCTAAGGGTTGGTGTGGCTAGGCCAGGTGCGATGCCCAGGTGATTTTGACGGCTTAGATGGCCTTGGATCGGGGTTTCTCAGACCAAAGGTTTGCCCAACAAGTCACAGGGCACTTAACCAAAATATATATATATTTCACATATTCAAACAGTTTTTTTGTGCAATTCTGTCTTGGTATCTTGTGCATGCTTGTTATATTTGGTGTCTAGGTGTATTATTATAGTTGGAATCCATGCTTCGAGAAAGGAATCCTAAACTTGTCACTAGGATATTTCCCCATCAATTGAAATTCAAGGCCCATGACCGTGTCTATGCCCATGCCCTTATCTAGCTCCATGCCACATTCACTTCAATTGAGCATGGGCAATTGTGTGATAACAACTCCAATTCCCCCCATGCCTCAACTACAGACCATAACTCTCTACAACTTGGCTGAATTCACCATGACAGTGCGAATAACCATCTCCAAAACCAGTTGCCTCTGTCCGGTCCTTTGTTGCAGTTAATGGGTCATTCTGACAATAATGATATTAATGTAAAAATGCAATGCAATGGGTGTCACTGTTAAACGTGAATATATTGTTCTCAACAACATGCCGAGAACAAAAAGGAGGAGAGATGAGGAGGGTTCCCTCGTCACAGCATGGACGACAGGTGTATCGAGTAATACCTTCAATGAGAGTAAGTACACCACCAATGAGCCCCCATCATGGAAATTAGAGCAGTAATGGTAAGTCAAGTAATCAAAATGGTCATCAATTCATGCTTCATAATCTACCCACAAGCATGCATATGAGTAGTATTAGTCCCTCCTGTTTGTCGGTTGAAGCTTCTCTTTAGAGCCCAATTTCAAAATCAAATCCCATCTTACAGGGCTTGCAAGTCCAAGGCCCATCAAAACAGAATTCATCTTCTAAGATTTTTGCTCCTTTGCAAAATCTCCAGTCGTCGCCGCATTCTATTGCATTTCATGAGCTCGGCCCATTACCTGGCTTGGCGAGTCGAAAAGACGCAGTCAGAGCACGGGGAAACCAATCTCGTTTGGTTGTTGATCTTGAGGATTGTGACATCATGGAAAAGGAAAAGCATAGGCAATGGAAGGGCATCGAATTCATAGCCTCCAATAACTTTTCTTGCCAAGAATTCATTAAAGCTGTAGGAAGTCGTTTGACTAACAATTATTCGGAGGGAATGGAGGTAATGAGTACATTAATCAGATCAAATCCTTGTGTTGTGAAAGAGATTTGTCTACATTCCATCTGAACCCTAAAAATTGGGGCGTGAATGTCCATCCATATCCCTACACTTCAATAAAATTTGTTGTCTATAGTTCTCTTTTGCAGTCAAAGGATTGGGTTATGAGCCTTGAATCTCCCTCTAGGGTGCACTTGAGTCATGGGTATTACAAATCAAGTGGCAAGAAAGTATCAATGGTATCCATATTATTTGAGAGTTTCCTTACAAGGTGAACCTCCACACAGGTTATATAGACTTTGAGAAGTTAGAGGAGAAAGCGATCGATTTTCTTCCAAAAATATTAACTTGCGTCGGGATTTTTTTATCGAAGAGAGTGGGACTATGGATGGTTTCGATAGATTGCTGATAAGTATGGAGAAATTTTGATGTGTGATATGGCTCATATTAGTGGCATTGTTTCAGTTGAGGTAAGTTTTACTGAATTAGAGATAGTGTGTTTGGAGATGCAATGGTTAATTGGTGACTGGGCTAGTTAAACAATTAATACTACAAGATATACATTCTAGAAAAAGCACTTGATACAATTTTGCTGAATTAGGGACATTGTGTTTGAGAATGCAATAGTTAATTGGTGACTGGGCTTTTTAAATAATTAATACTATAGGGTATACATTTTAGAAGAAGCACATGATACAATTTTGTTGAATTAGAGACAATGTGTTTGGGAATGCAATAGCTAATTGGTGACTGGGATAGTTAAATAATTAATACTATAGGGTATACATTCTAGGAAAAAAAAATGTTCTGCTATTTAGTTTGTATAAGTCCTATGTTGTCATATCACTTGCACACATACTAGAGTCCCTAATACCAAAGATGGATGTGCACCTAGTGAATTACTAGGTAGAGTTTGTGTTTTAATGGTTGTTGTCCTTCTAGATTGTCCCTGGTTCAACCCCTATGAAACCACTTCTTCCAATATCTAAATATTGGTTGATATCTTTTTACAGAATTATAGTTTGAAGATCTAAAAAAGTTGGATTTACTGTTGTTGCTCATAGAGTATGCCACATTCTGAATGTATTATTTTCAATGTATATGGATAATACTTTTAGCTTTATTGGAGTATCTCAATACCTTGAAATATATTTGTTGCCTCTTAAGCATATTTTGAATCTCTGTCCATGAAAGAATCAGAGTCAGTAGACTCATTTTACACCAGAGTTGTTGGTTTGATAAATCAACTTAAATCTCATGGATAAACCATAATAGACCAAAGGGTGGTTGAAAAATTTCTTAGAAGTCTTCCCCTGAGATTTGAATCCTTGGTTGTGACCTTTGTAGAAAACAAAGACATGTCCGTGTTTACCATTAATGAGCTGCAACCTTCACCCATCAATCATGAACATAGACTCAGCAGAACTAACACATCATTGGAAGGTGAATTTGCAACATAGTCATCCATAAGCCATGGTAGAGGCAGATGGAGAAACAACTCCAAAGGAAGAGGAAGAAGTTATTCCAGAGGAGGATGCAACAAAATTCATGCAAATGTCGCTGGTAGAGGAGAGAATCCGAATTCAAGTCAACCAAGTGGCCAGAGGTTTGATAAATAAAAAATCCAATATCATTATTGTAAGAAATTTGGTCATTATGCATATGAATGCAGGAAGAAACAATATGAACAAGGAAGGAAAATCCCAAATCAGTGGACCAACACCAACACTCCGACAAGTGCAATGTTAATGGCATATGCATCTCCAATTGAATGCAATGTTGTCCAAGAAATTCCACATGACATATGGTACTTAGATTCAAAATGTAACAATCATATGACTAGTAATTTAAATTTGTTTTCCAGTCTAGATAATTCAGTTCAAACTGATGTTACACTTGGAAATAATGTCCAAGTTACCATTTTGGGAAAGGGTACTATCGGTATTTTAACCAAACAGGGGGAGAGTAAGTATATCCCTGATGTCTATCATGTTGAAGGTTTGAAACATATTTTGTTGAGCATTGGACAACTGATATAGAAAGGCCACATAGTCTATATAGAAGATGATCACTGTGTGATTAAAGACAAGCGTCCAAGCAACCAGTTGATAGCAAAAGTGCCAATGACAAGAAATCGCCCGTTTCCATTGAGGATAACTCCAAACATGAAAGGAAAGACCAGTACAGGGGCTGCATTCAAGGAAGAAAGTAAAGAAACAGTCGAGCACTTCGACAAGAAAGAAAATGACAATGTTGATTTTCAGGCTGGATTTCAAACATAAGTTCAGGATGAATCATGGTTGTGGCATTTCAGATTTGGACATATGAATTTTGGTGGACTGAAGCTACTTCACACAAAGAATATGGTAAAAGGATTTTCATTGATCGACAAACCAGAGATACTTTGTGAAGGCTGCATTTTTGGCAAGCAGCATAGAGAGACTTTTTCAGTCGAAAAGTCATATATACCATGCACACTACTTGAAATTGTGCACTCTGATATTTATGGTCCAATGTAGACATCATCCATTGGTGGCTACAATTATTTTCTTAATTTTATTGATGACTACTCAAGAAAAACATGGGTATATTTTCTAAAACATAAATATGATGCATTTGGTTATTTTCAGCAGTTTAAGGCACTCGTGGAGAACCAAAGCGGACACCGCATCAAAATCTTAAGGACGACAGAGGAGGTGAATATGTTTTGAATGAATTTCTAAATTTTTGCGAGACCCGTGGCATACAAAAGCAATTCACTGCACGGTATACACCTTAGCAAAATAGTGTTGCCGAAAGAAATAACAAAGCCATTATGGAGATGGTGAGCAGCATTTGTCAAATGAATATTGGGCTGAAGCAGTCACAACTGCTATATATATCATGAAACGATGTCCGACAAAGAGCGTGAAGAACAAAGTTGCTCAAGAAGCATGGACATGTATGAATCACAGTGTATCTCATTTAAAAAAATTTGGTTGTGTTGCATATGCTCATGTTCCAGATGAGCCAAGAGAGAAGCTAGACAACAAGGGATGAAAATGCATTTTTGTTGGCTATTTTGAAGATATAAAAGCATACAAGTTGTATGATCATGTTGCAAGGAAAGTGATCATCAGTTGAGATGTTCAATTTGTTGAGAATGAATCATGGGATGGAATTGTCGACATAAGTGTCAAGATTGTGTCAAATGTCGACAATGATGACATGGTGGAGAAAGTGGTTCAAACACCGCATGTAAGTCAACCGGTTGCAACATCATCAAATCCCTTGACACCGCAACATGGTTCACCACAAGGAACATCGACACAAGTTGCAGCTCAAGCTATGCCGACAAGCACGCCAAGAGGACAATAGACTACATCAGGCATTTCGTCGAGGTCAACATCGACAGAACCAGTGAAGACAAGAAGTATGCATGAAATATATGAAGTTGGTACACCAAATTCATTCTCTCTCTTTGCATTATTTTCTCCCATATATGATCTACTAACATTTAAGGAAGCCGCCGAAGAAGAAGTATGGGCACAAGCCATGGATGAAGAAATAGAATGCATTGAGAAGAATCAAACATGGGAGCTGGTAGATGTACCAAAAGATAAAGATGTAATTAGCATCAAATGGATTTACAAGACCAAGCAAGATGTTGATGGGAATGTGCAAAAGCACAAAGAAAGAAGGGTCGTAAGAGGGTTCACACAACAACCTGGCATAGATTTCAATGAAACTTTTGCACCTATCGCACACATGGATACAGTCAGAATAGTCTTGGCCATTGTTGCACAAAACAAATGGCATGTTTATCAAATGGATATTAAGTCAGAATTTTTGAAGGGATATCTAGAAGAGGAAGTATATGTGGAGCAGCCACAAGGCTATGAAGTTCTAGGTTAAGAGCATAAAGTGTACAGGCTGAAAAAGAAACTCTATGGTTTGAACCAAGCTCCTAGGGCTTGGTACAGTTAGATTGATTCCTATCCCACTAAAAATGGAGTTCACAGAAGTGAAAGTGAACCGACTTTGTACACCAAAGTTTATGAGCAAGGTAAGATGTTAATTGTCTGCTTGTATGGATGATTTAATATTTACTAGTGACTTTGGCATAGAATATTTTAAAGCAGTCATGGACAGTGAATTTGAAATGACTGATTTGGGGCTTATGAAGTTTTTTCTGGGCATTGGAGTTCAACAGTCTGAAAGTGGTATATTTATATCATAGTCTAAATATGCAAGTGAAGTTTTAAAAAGGTTTAATATTTCTAATTGCAAGACAACCCCAACACCAGTAAGAACAAGTTTAAAATTGAGTAAGGATGATGATGGATCAACTGTAGATCCTACGATGTTTAAAAGGCTTGTTGGAAGCCTTATGTATTTAACAACGACAAGACCAGACATCATGTATGGAGTAAGTCTGATCTCAAGATTCATAAAGTCACCAAAAGGCTCTCATTGTCAAGCGGGTAAAAGAATTTTGAGGTATGTAAGTGGCACAAAAGACCTTGGCATTATGTATTCAACCTCAGAAAATTTTAAACTCATTGGCTACACTCATAGTGACAATGGAGGCAACATAGATGACAGGAAGAGCACATCTGGGTACACATTTCATTTTGGTACAGGTGTTGTTTCAAGAGATTCAAAGAAACAACCCATAGTAACTCTATCTTCAGTAGAATCATAGTATGTTGCAGCTACAAGTGCTGCATGTCAAGCTGTATGGATGCAGGGAATTTTAAAAGACTTGTCACAGAACAAGAAATAACCAACAACAATTTTCTGCGACAACAATTCAACCATTGCATTATCCAAGAATCATGTCTTCCATAAGAGAACCAAGCACATCGACACAAGGTTTCATTTCATAAGAGAATTGGTGAACAACAAAGAAATTTGTTTATAATTTTGCAGGTTTAAAGATCAACTTGTAGACATCTTTACAAAACCATTGGAAAAGGATACATTTCAGTATTTACGTAGTTATCTTGGAATGGAAAGTTCTGCACAGTGAACTCTGTCATGCATAGAGCATGTTTAAGCTCTGAAACATTTTGTAAAATTTTGTTTTAAGATCCCCATCTGCTCATAATTAAGGGGGAGTGTTAGTGCCAAAAATTGTTCTCAGACTACAAAAGAACAAGCCAACACAATCTCATAAAACAAAATTAAGTAAAATAGTTTTTTTTAGGGTTTTGGTTGTGCAGTTTGTAAACAAGAGGGTAAAAACTTCACAAGGCTAAGGCAAACACTAAATCATGCACAAAGAAGGACTGAGATGCATAATATATAAAATATAAACCAGAAACAATAATCATAGCACTGAATTTCATCCACAGTTAACAAGCATTTCATGAATAATAACCTCAAACAAGAAATGAATATATCAACTGAGTGATTAAACAAATCAGAAATGAAACCAGCAGATAGGCTAAATAGGGCTTATAGTTTTCATATATTTCATAATCAGTCATTCAAAATACATAAGAGTTTTTGACACTTAGCTCCATAAAACAGTAGCTTGATAGCCTCCCCTTGTACAAAAATTCAAACCCTCTGTCTTTTTCCATCCTTACTTTTATCTTGGTTTCCCAAAGACAATTACATAACTGAAAAAAACTAATTTTAGGTCATACTACCGAATTATTCAATAAGAATATTGTCATACAAAATAAATTAACTTTTTCAAAAACTAACTAATAACCACTATTCTTAAAGCACTTTACAAGTCCTTAGCAGCCTCTGCTATTAGTTCTCTGGTCAACTCAATCTTTAAGGTGTCAAAAGTAACAATATCTTTATCCAAACACTGAGCAAACTTATATGAGACCTCTGTGTGATACCCATCAATCTTCTCAAAAAATATTAACCATCCTGCTTCTAAAAACAAACTTGCACAGTCTGGGAAAGCTTGAACCCAAGACATATCTGAGGGTTCAGCTCTGTTTGTTTTCCCACTCCTCTTCATTCTAGATGACTGAACTTAAAAATTGCTTCTTTCAGTAAAGAACTCTAACTCTATTCGAATCCTGGCAATTTCAACAGACAATGATATGTTGGGAAACTAAACCCCTGTGACTGGATTTTATCACTTAAACTGATAAGTATCTTAATTCTATTGATAGATTGACAAAGAAAATTCGACATTGAGCATCAATTGGGTTTATATACTAGCATTCTTAGTTAAACTCCATAATTAATCTTCTGTCAATGTGAACCCAAATACATGGAATATGATAGTAATTTGCCTCCTACATGTCAAAATAGTGAATTCAGCTGCTAGAAATGCATTTTCCTATCTGCTAGGTGTCCAATTTCATTGTTTAATCCTTCTCTGACCGCCACGATAGTGCCAAACAATCGCCCTTCAAAGCCCTAAATTAACGACCTTCTTCAAACCTTGATTACAAACTGCCAAAACTATGCCACGACCTCGTATGCTCTTCATGCGCTTCAGGAGATGCGTAACTCAAGGCGAATGTTCCTCATCATGGATAATTATCAATGGTCCACTACTCTGTATCATAACTTCCAGACCACCGCAACTTACCCTAATGATTCCTTGCCTGAATTGTTAACACTTGTCACAATGATCACTCTAACCAAAAACACGTATCAAACTCATTAACAAGTGTGAATGACCTCTCCTATGCACGAATTTCAAAAACTTTGAGCCAAAAATCATGATTTTCAGATAGTGTGATTTTCTTGTAGCGCTCGTGTGTAACTTTTTTGGGCTTGCGCTACAAGAATACATGTTTGAATAAAACTCAAAATAAAACTCACAGCAAAGGGTTAACTTTGGTTAAATGGCTTAAAAATAAAACTTTATGATATTTTTTAGAACCTTTAATTCATATAAACATCCTACAAGCCCCTGAAAACTATAAATTTTGCTAAGTAAAGCCAAAATTGGAAAAAACCTATGAAGTCACCTAAATACAAACATAAAAATCAAAGAAAAGATTTAAAGTAACCTAAAATCCAAACTTAAAAATGAACAAAACCATATTTCAAAAAACAAGCAAATGCTTTAAAATGAGAAGCAAAAACAGGCTATAACAGGGAGTGTTGGAGATATTAATTACTCGCAGATCCTTACAAGATCTCAGCCGACTCTGTTAGATTCCGTATCAGTTTAGATCTTGTCGGACAGTCTGACAAGAGTGAAGAGTTCACGACTCTGCAATGTAAACCAGTCGAATTAAATTTCTGAAGCTGAGTTGTTAGGTAGATAGTTATTATAGTCTTTAATGGAAACTTAGTAGATTCATGGAGAAGCAATTTCAGTTTGCCTATAAAAAGAAGAAGAAGGTTGTAAATTAAGTTAGACACAATAGACACAATAGAGAGAGTGAGAGAGAGCTCAGAGGATAACAGAGAGTGAAGAGATAATTGTGTTGAAGCTCAATCTTCTATGTGTTTGAAGATGTCGGGAGACGAAGCTCTGTAAAAGGTGAAACATCCTTGTAATGTTCTAAGTTTGTATTTGCGATAATAGTAATTTGCTATGTCCTGACAAGTTATATAAATCAAATAGTTTATGGTTGAATGCATGTTTATTTAGTTGCACATTCTCTCCATAATTAATTGAGTAAATGTTGTTTACATTTATGGTTTGAGTGAAAGATCAAAGGATCCATAAACGTTTCACCCAATAAAAGTTCCAGGTTTTACGGCATAGTGGTCAACTCAAGTCTTCCTAAATGTTTGGTTATATGTTTTTATAATCCTGTCGAATTGTTGTTGTGTCTAGTTTTACTTCATATTACTGGTGGGTGAAAAACATTTATAATTTCTTAAGTCTTTTAGACTAAGAAATATCCTTTGTAAATTTTGACTAAAAATCAAACCAGTCGAGCAAGTGAGTCAAAGTAAAACAGTCGAGTTAACCCTGTTGAATTGAACTGACAAGTTGTCGAAGTAAGCTTGTCAAAGTTGTAAGACCGTCAAGTTGTCGAAGTGAACTTGTCGAAGTTGTAAAACCGATAAGTTGTCAAAGTAAACCCGTCGAAGTGAAGTGAGTCGGTAAAACCGACAAGTAAGAACTTGTCGAAGTAAAAGAGTCGGATCAAAAAGTCCCACCATATTGGTAGACTTGTCTAGTTGGAGTTAGACAAGTAAAAAAAAACGAAGCCAAGGTGAAATTTTTATAACTAAACGGTAACTCAAGTTTAGCCGTATCGGTTTTTGCTAACAAGTGAGGGAAATGGCCGCATCTTTAACTCTACCTTTCTTTTTCTGTTGGCTATAATTTGTAGTTTTCATTGTTTTAAAGAAATCAGAGGTTGATTTGCAATGCCTTCCAATTCATTTTTTACCAGGAGATTTTTCAATTTTAGTGAGAGAAATGGACACATCCTTAACTCTTCCCTTCTTTTCATGTTGGATATAATTTGTAGTTTTCATCATTTTTAAGAAATTAGAGGTTGATTTGCAATGCCTTCCCATTCATTTTTTTGGACATTTTTACTCTTGCACTAATAATAACATTAGGATTCCTTTGTACTCGGTCCATTTTTAGAAATTGAATCTTCATACTCATCCTTCTTTGGATTATATTTCCAACACTTTGGCTCGGTCGAATTAGATATCAGAACTAAGAGTTATGAATTCCAAAATATTTTCATCATTTATATCTCTGCAACACTACCATAACACTTAATACTAGGTTGTTTTAGTGGACAACTTTGTAATAAAAATTAACATCTTAAGTTGCTTTAGTCTCAGCCATGAATGTCATATTCAATGCAAAAGCACAACGCCTCCCCATTTGTCATCACTTACTCATAATACATTAGGTTTTTCAATTCTCAGGGAACACAGGAAGGGTGAATGAGGTCATTTTTTCCTTTTGTTTTCTTAACTAAGGTAGTACATGGAAGGTACCCAAATACACACCATATATTCATAGGATGACCCTTTCCATAAGGCATATTTGATATAAATTCAACTAAAACTGAAAAATAAGAAACTTTGAATTTATTTTAGGATATAAAATTGAAATACAATAAATAAAAATATATAATTATATTCTCTATGTTTTAATTAGATTGCATAAAAGATTAATTTCTGTATGTTAAATAAAAGAGTAGACTTTCTTGCCAGTAATGAACTTAAAAGTATACCAACTGAACAATGAACTAGTTTAGTTCAATAAGAAAACATGGATTCATAAATCTTCAAAAAGATAAACTATAAAAAATGTTTTTCTTATTATTATGGCATAACATTAAAATAAAGAAATATTAGAAAAATTGATTCATTCAGTTTGAAAGAAATACCTAGAAGAAGTAGACATCACTACTTATATTGTGCAACAATACCAACCCTTTTTTTTTAATATGTTTTCTTAGGTTTGTCAGTGAGACTGAATTTACCTTATTGTCTATCTTACGGATGACAAAGTTAGTAGGAAATCAAGTGTAGCAAAGCTCACTGAATTTACCTTGTTGTTTATCCCAAGGATGATAAAGTTAGCAAGAAATCAAGAATAACGAGTTTTTTTTTTTTAAATGTGGTTCACCATTTGTTAGAGGGCTACTCCACGAAAAATTCCAATACCTGATATTCAAACTGAATCAAGGTATGGTCAGCTCATCAATCACAACATTTATTACAAAGGGCTCCACAAGAGCAACATGTCACTTACAAGAGTAGAACCTGGGTGGGGAGAGTAACATTCATTCCTCCTAACCACCCAAACTACATCCATTTGACAAGAATAACGAGTTTATTGATACCAGTGGTGCAAACAAAAATGAAATTCCAACTATTACAACACTTTTGCTTGTTGGCCCTAAAGGCGCTGGGAAAAGCACTCTTATTAACAATGTACTGTGGATTTCGTTTTGACAGGGCTGAAGTTTTTTTTTAAATTCTTTTTCTTTAATTACTTTCTTTTGATACAAAAATATTTTTTTCTTTAATCACTTTTTTCTGATAACAAAGAATTGATAACAAAGAATTTATTGGAATTAATATTATTTACATTTTTAATATTTATTTTCACTACAATAGTAACATGCTCAATTGCCCATTTTTTTCCTAAAAAATGGTTTAAAAGATTTGTTTTATCTTGTACTATGTGTTATTCAACTTTTGTTCTTATCCATCAAACTTCTGTTATTTAGGTCTTTATTTGTATACAAAATATTTGACTAATTTTTTAATATTTATTTTCACTACAATGGTAATATGTTCAATTGCCCATTTTCTTTCCTAAAAAATAGTTTAGTGGATTCGCTTTCTTTTGTATTATGTGTTATTCAACTTTTCTTCTTATCCATTGAACTTCTGTTATTTAGGTCTTTATTTGTATACAAAATATTTGACTAAAATTGAAATGAGTGGGTGCCTTGCTTTTTCAGGCAAGTCATCTGCTGAAATTGGGAGCCTCTTTCTCGGGGAATACATGGTTTCTGGAACTTCAAAATAATTTTGTACTTTTCATACTACAGGGTTGTTAGCAAATGTTGCTGAAGATTTCTCTATCTTAAAAAATGGATGTTTAATGGTTTACAATATGGAAAAATGGTTCTAATGTTAGATTTATTGTTTATAAAGTATTTATATTATTTATATTTTTTTTACTATTTATATTATTTATATTTTTTTTACTATTAACTTTTGTCTAATGCATATTAGTTTAATTTTTTTAACACTTCACTTTAGGGGTGTTTATGAAGCATAGGATGTGTGGTAGAATTGATAATGATTGAAAGTCAATTTTCTAATATTTGTTTCAAGTCCATTTTCTATTTTTGAAATCATGGAAAAGTAAATACACTTGCTTTTGATACATTGGTGAAACTTTTTAGTTGTCAATATATTTCATTTAAAGTTATAAATTCTCATGATTTTCTTTGTTTTTTTGTCACCTGATTGACAAAAATTGTATCTAATCCTCTTACTGTGACTAGGCTTATGCGAATGACTTTTTTTGTTCAATTCATAAAATGAAATTTTATTATATTACAACAGTGTTATGATGTCCCTGGCTATACCCATAGGCTACACGCTATAGGATATTCAAGATTCTTGCTACTTGATTTATGATATGTTGACTACAACAGAGTTCAAAATCTGGTCCAAACTTCTAGCCTTACTAGAAACTTCCACTTGTACACTTGTTTTACAAAGTCTCAGCCTTCTTTTTATCACATCGTTAACTCCAGGTGTTCGTCCACTTGTCTTATTATCTACTTTGACCATATGCTAAAATACTTTCTTATTCTGGTTGAACTTATGTGCTTTGTAGTTTGTCTAGATCAATCAATTGAGCTTTCGTATGTGATGCTACTCTTATTAGAATGTCCAAAACGTGAGATCTAAATGCATTAACTATTACCTAGCACTTGTCAATCAACATATGCATTATTCATGGCCTTATTTTAGATCTATCATAAATAACAACTATAATCAAGTAAATTGTCTAGCCGAAACAAAAGGAAACCGAAGGAGAAAATAGATATATCAATGAAACCATTTAATTGCTGGAACATTGTCATGCAGTCACTTCTCTTTTGCCTATTAGTCTATAATAGTAAGACTTCAAATCCTTTAAAATCCTAAAGGAGATACCGCATGATATTTTGCTTGAAATGTGCATGTGTAACCTCTTTATCTACAAGACAACCAATCAGTGCAGTAGTAATATATTGTGAGCCTTTGATTTATATAATGTAGGCAAAGTGAAAGGCATGCTTGCAAGTTATTATTTTGTTTCTCTATCTCTTTTAAAGTTATTGGTTGTGTTTGTGTTAAAATGGGTAGTCTCCATTTTTAATAAGCAAATGTGAAGTGGAACATGGAATTGAAGCCATATTTATAATGTTGGCTACTCAAATATTTGAAATTGCATCTAGTGAGAATTTAAATGCATCTATGTAATTATGAAATGAAACTTCCAAATATAATATATGGATTGGATATAATGGCATTTCTAAATATAATATCTAGATTGGAAAGAATGGGAAACTTGAATTTAATATCTTATTTATTTTGCTATTATTAATTGTACCTTAAAGAATGGTTTTCGTGACAAGGACTGGAATTATAAAGAAGGATGCAAATGTTTTCTTTCTTTGATTGTCAAAACCACATGCCCTGACCCTAATTAGTTCGCTCATTATCCATGTGTTTTTAAGTTTAGATATAAACATTTTATAACATTATTATGTCATTAATTGCATATTAGGTATTGGGGAGTTAAGTGAATTATCAAATAACATCTCCCACCTCATGGATTTGACTATGTATTACATGTTCATCACATCATGGAATAATCAGTGATCCAAGTATCTTTTCTCTATCTTTTCTATTGTGTAATTTCTTTCTTTTGTATATAGGTGTATCTTTGACATTATTGGCTCTCTTTGTGTATTATTTTCTCTCGGATATGTTTGCTTCCTAATCCTCAAAACCGCTTGAACCTGAAATCACTTTGTTCGATTTTGACTTCATCTTTCTTATTTTAATAATAAAAAGGAAAAAACTTTAACTTGGTTAATTCAGAGGATGAATGATCCCAGTCTTTTGCTTATTCAAATAGAGATTCGTAACATTACATTTAGGCCAGTTGCCTAGACTCTATCCAATTTTCTAGCATTTTCTATGATGATGTTACTTTAAGATTTGATTTGATTCCCTTTGCAAACACATTCTCTCAATTGTACTTTGCCATATAGAAAAAATGAGATAGTTTCATTAATGTTTTTGACAAATGACTACAGAATTATGTCAATGGGACTAACACGTGCATCCAGTAAAAAAAAGGTACAATGCGAGAGTGTGAAAGTGAGTCCTTGAAAGATGCTAAAATAAGAAAATTTAAACATAAGGTTGTGACTAAGCATGTAGATATCCAATCTAATAAAGCTAATAAGAAAAGTGTAAAAGCATAGACCAACAATACTGATATGTAGAAATTTATATAGTTAGATTAACATTTTTGATGGGATTGTTAATCTTCATAGGTGTATACATGGGGAAATGTTATTGTGGAGACTTGGGGCATGCCGATGAGAAAGATAAGACGGTTCAAGAATTTGTGGTTATTCTCAAACAATATCAGGCAGTGCACATCATTTGTGGCATTCTCAAACAACACGTCATTTTAAATGTTCACGTAATTTCTTTTGTACGTTCATGCTTCACCTATAAAAGCTACGTTAAGTTATAATATGATGTGTTGAACAATGAAAAGTAATGGTGCAATTTTTAATCCTTTAGGTTTGTTGCAGGAAGAGGAAGACCTTTTGCATAGACTATATGTTGGGACTTTTGGGTTCGTTTTTCCTCTTCTAATCCATGTTTAATGTATGCAATTTTGAAACCTTATGTTATCAGAAAAAGAAAAATCTATTAATGATGAATACCATTTGCTTGGTGTCTTTCTTGTAAGTACGTAGTACCTGAGTATGCTAGTACTAGAATGTTCAACGAGAGGAGCGATGTCTATAGTTTTGGGGTGTTTATCATGAAGATAATTTTTGGTAAAAACCCAATTGATTATGCCAGACATGCAAATGAGGTGGTTAAAGTATTTAATGTAGTTTCCCATTGTATTCAGCACAATATGTGATAACCTATGATCCAAATACCAAGTGCACAGTTTCAAATTTTGAGACTTCTTAAGAAGTTGTGGAAGACAAATAAATCATATTGACTTATGATGTTACATTTCAAGTATTACCTAGAGTCCTATTACTATAGTTTCATCTCATTTATGGTCTTTTCAAGATATGTTGGCTCTTGAGTTTTTGCCTTTTAAGCCTATGCATTTTTCTTTGCTTCTAATTATAATTGGATCTTGCAGGATAGCCTTGTGAAAAGGGCATCTCGTTGGGATACTTACCTTATTACGATAGATGATTGTATCCATTGGTTCTTTATCATCAACTCATTGATGATTGTTTTGTTTCTGTATGGAATGGTTGCAATGATCATGATGTGAACAATGTACCGAGATATCTCAAAATATAACCAATTATAAACACAAGATGAAGCTCAAGAGGAAATAGGACTGAATTTAGTCCATGAAGATGTGTTCACGGATCCAATGAATGCAAGTTTACTCTGTGTCTATGTGGGGACGAGAGTATTATTTTTTGCGATGACACTAGTGACAATGACATTTTCCATCCTTTATTTCCTTTCTCCCTCGAACTGTGGAGGTTTGATGACAACGATGCTACTTTTAAGGGTGTTTATGGGTATGCCTCATCACGTCTATATAATATTTTCAAGGGCACATAATGGAGAAAGACCTTGCTTAATACATTATTCTTGTTTTTAGGCATAGGCATTGCTTTTTGCATTTTGTTTATTCTCAATGCACTGATATGGGGTGAGAAATCATCTATTGTAGTTCCTTTTGGGACCCTGTTTGCTTTGGCCCTTTTATGGTTTAGAGTTTCTATGTCATTGGTCTTTGTGGGTATTTACCTTGGATACAAGAAACTTGCAATTGAAGATCCATTGAAAACCAATAAAATCCATAGGTAGATTCCAAGATATGCTTGGTATATGTGGCCCATTTTCTAGATAGTAATTGGAGGTATTTTTTCATTTGGAGTTGTATTCATTGAACTTCTCTTCATCTTAACTTCATTGTGGTTGCATCAGTCTTATTATATCGTTGGGTTCATGTTCATTGTCTTTGTGTTCCTCATTACCTATCACTTGTCAATTACGATTTTATAAAAATCCGGTAGCATTTCTGCTTGTCGACACACATTTCAAACATATTAGACAAAAACAAACCTAAAAACATCAATAAAAATTATGTTTTTCAATTTTGAACTAACATTAAAAAAAAATAGAGTAACGTTTCATTTAAATTTCAAAATAGAAGTTTTGGGTGTTACCTCTGGGATCCGACATCGTGGTGGAAAGCGGAGGTGGGCGTCCCTTGCGCAGGAGCTCGATCGAGGGTTCTTTGTCGCAGCTCGATCGAGAGGTTGCACTGTGGAAAATGGGGAATGGCCGTAGCTTCCCGCGACCTTTTTTATAATTTTTTTTAACAGGGACCTCGATCGAGGTTTTGTTCAACCCTCGATCAATGTTTTGTTTAACCCTCTATCGAACTAGTAGTAGCTCGATCGAGGGTTTATCAAAAGCTCAATCAAGGGTTTGAAAAAACCTCGATCGAGGCCTTATTAAACCCTCGATCGAGGGTGCATGTTTTTCTTTTTTTTGAAATTGTTTTGCCAAAAATTGTTACCCACCTCCATGGATGCACCCATGGTATATATTAAGTGGCTTATGTGCACAACATATTATGTTAATATCACTATTTAAAAAGCATAATCATATTATGTTCTAGTATAAGCTTAGTGGTTTACAACACTGTATATAGAAATAACCTTTTTTTAGCTTTTATAACAAACTCACAGAGAAATCGTCAAAACGAAATAAATTGAATAACATAATCATTTATCCTACTGCTTAACCGATAATCAAAAGTACTACAAAGATGGTTATTCTCATAACAGGTTAAGAGTAAAAAATCCAAAATAGATTTAATTCATCTATTTTCAAAACCCCCAATACAGATCTGGAATGCCAGATTGGGACTCATCGTGATCCCGTGGAATAATTATTGTTGCAATATATGAGTTCATAAATATCTAATTATACGAAATAATGAACCATAAACACCAAATTAATAATCAACTAGCAGTCCCCGACTAAAGTTGAGGGTATCAACATAAAATATTTTGTATACTACCATGATTGCTTTAAGCATCTAGCTCGTGATTTCACAGCTAAACCCATGACTCATTCTTACTTTAAAACCAAATCTACTCTACAGAATTTAATCAAATCTATTACAACCAATGCAAACCATCTAATTATCCATACATGGAAGTACGACCAGCGTTAGATGGCATCCATGATCAAATATCGTGAGAGGAGGTATCATTTAAAACAACCATTTCATAAACATAATTAATGACAGGATTCATCATTACTAAAACTAAAACGCTAGAATAGAACAAACCCTAGGGGTCGCATTTTATTTTAAACATAAAAATACACATATATGGTTCAAATCAAAGTGGATGCAAGTCCATTGAAGATGGTGTTGAGGCCTGGAAAATCGCAGGTAACAACAGTTAGGGATTCTTCCCAATAAACGTTCCCAACTAGCCCGTTACTGTTTGGTATGGGGAATCCGTCCGGTTTACGGTCCGGCTACCGTAGGTCAAGTAACAAATTAAAATATTTTACCTGTTACAGCCCGATCCACTGTGTATATTTTAGTTTTTTGTGTTTAAGTTATGGTGTGCAAGTGCCTATCTAAAAATGCAAATTGATAGAGATAACGAGGAGTGTCACAATGTGATGCCCAGGTTCTTACCTCTCGTCTTACCTCTCTTGCATCTAAATTACAAACAACCAGAAAATAACTACAACTAACTAACCTATCCCCAGGGAGAAAAAATTATCAGTTATCAATGAGTAATGTATTTCTATGCATGTATTAAGAAAAATTACAGATAGCTGTTACTTATTTCAGAACACATGAACATTAATAGAAATATGAACAGATGGCCTCCACTATTTTCAAACATCGTAACCCACAAATTTTTCTCACAACCAAGACTGACCCTAAGTGGTGGTAATCCCATCAAGGATGGCACCCACGTTTTCCTTAAATCCAAAACATTACATATAGGAAGGGTTTAAAAAAATATAAATAGAGAGGTCGTGAAGCCCTATGTTTGGTCAGGTATAAACCCATAAGGGTAAAGAAACCAGAAACTATGGTCCACACTTATCTTGCAATGAAGACGAAGGTCTGGTTTCCGCACAGGAACGAACCGAGTCACCATGGGCCAAACGAACCAATGCTAAGGTTGGGAAGCACACCAGATCAGGGATGATTTTAAGGAACCATACTCATTTAAAAGTGTATAAATGTTGGCGAATATTACCAAGTCTTATAATGTCAACTATAAAATGATTGGTGATTTTTTTTTTAAATATTTTAATTTCCAAGTATTTTATATCGTTTATATAATAATTTGGCGATTTTTAGGGTGAAAAAAATTTACCCCATCAAAATTGGGCAAAACAGGGCTTCAAAAAATGCAAAATGGAGAATGTTTTTTGAGAGAAAAACATGGAAAAATAGCCCACTGGCCTAAAATTCGCCCCTAAAATTATCCCTGCACCAGATCCACTTGTGTTAACCAACCATAGCAAAATGTCAGAACTGTGAAAACACGAAATGAGTAAATAATTTGAACAGAGTAAAAAGCTCTTGAGGTTATTCACCTCTTATATTTTTGTAGCAGGCCTGGGAGGAGGTGACCATGTCACCATCCTCGCCAGTGTCCCTTAAACCTGCAAATTTTCCCACTACACAGTTATAATCGTAACTACATTTGATTAAAATAGTAAAAAGGAAATGACTAAAGAATAAACAACATTAAACCATGTTTGAATGCAGAGAGGTCCAGGGGTCGGATCCTCCTGGACGTCCTTATCCCTCCTCTACATGCAAGAAAAATAAAACCCAGTCAGTCTTTACGACCCGAGAATGTACAAAAAATAAAACCCTTTAACGAATCAACTTACAGGGTTAAGAATTTTTCTTTTACCTAGTTAAGGCAGTTGCAAGGACAATGAAGGTGTCCAGGTTTTGAGTAACAACAACCAACAAGCTAGGGCATTTGGCGGCGATCAAAATCAAGAAATTCCCTAGTACACCTTAGAGACAAACAATAAAAATGCCATTAACAACTAGCAAGCACTTACATCTGAAAAACCTTACCAAAACCCCCATGAGGTTAGAGCCTCTACTCCTAAGAACTTATAGACCGAATAACCATAGAATGAAGTGTTCAGACAAATCAAATACACATTAAACCCTAGTCAAAAACCATTTTCATCGTGCTGCACAAGTGGACGGCTGAGATTCAATCTCAGGCGAGCCTTAAAATCCTAGCTGCGTTGCCAACTCACAATTAGGGAAAAATTTATTAATAAGGTCAACCACTGTACAAAACTAATCATAACCTTGTACTCCCCACCTTATTGCACTAACAAAGCCTTAATAATTAACATTTCAACTGAAACCTTGCCATAGATCAACTTCGGATATGGTCATCACATGTCCCAACTCCTTACCTTATGTTTCATGTTTTTAGACTTTAAAGTTTGTGCCAAGGACCAGGGTTATAACTTGGATCCTTAAACCTTCTTACGTGTTAAATAATAGGATCAAGACTATGCACCATAGTCTCCCAAACCCTTTTCTTCCTAAGTTATGGTTTTGAAACATCTTTTTTAAGGAGTTAGGGAGGGAAGAATAGGGCCAAGACTTATTCGAGGGCTAAGCAATCCATTAATCAAACTTACAATAAGATAAATGTAAAAATAATCAAAACATCACCTTGAGGTATGATGGTAGCATGCCAATAACCTTGCAACATCCACAGTTTGTGCAACCTGTTAAAGAGAAGTTTTGGAAATATTGTAAGTGACTATACAAAGCAACGATAAATTTACTTGTGCTACAGTAACTATTACATGCTAGAAACATAAAGATGTTTTTATATAGTTATATGTGTATCAATTTTTTTTTATTATTATGGAAATTAGAGGTTTGTGACAAATAGTTAGATGGTAATTCATTTTGGACAGCACACACTAATTGGAAAATATTCTAAGAATGTTGAGTGAGGTGCTCATGGAAAGAAGGGCGTCTAGACACGATAAATAGAAGAACTGATCCTGGAAGGAAGAAACATGCAAAGAGGAATAAACACCCCTGTGTCTTCTCGGAAGACTAAAGACAGGGAACAAGGGATGATTTCGAGCTTGGGAATGACAGAAGGATATGCAAGTGGGAAGGGGTTGTTTGAAGCATGCATTAATGCATCGATTTGGGTTCGTGGGTGGTGCTGGAAGTAGGAAGTGGGACCACTAGTTCGAATGTCAATTCTGAACAGAGATTTGTCTAACGACAACAAAGATAGAATGAGGAGGGGGCCAACGCGGGTCACCAGAGGCGAATGATCTCCAATCGTCGACAGGAAAAACGTAGCCTCGTTTGACAACTCTATTTTTCAATATATTTATGTATCCTTCCCTTCCCGAACTATACTAGAATTTTTCCTATATTTCCTCATTAGTTATTTTCATCCTTTTCATTACATTCACTTAGCAATTAAATCAATTTCTTGTTTCTTAAATGATTGTTATTATTTACCATACTTCATTTTTTATTATTTAATTTCCTCTTCTAATTATTTTCTCCATTTTTTAATGAAATCCCTGTATCTTTTTCCATTGTTGAATTAATAAATATAAAATAACACAATTTAACTTTTAATATAAGTATTCAAAACTTGCATTTCCATTTTTTCTAATTTATTAGATAATGTACAACTTGAGTGGGCCTAATGGTTAAGAGCATGTGTTTCCTCCTAGGAGGTCACAGGTTCAAACCCAAAGGGAGGTAGGGTATGTACACCTCTGTAGACTTTAGCAGTTAAATCACTGGACAGAGGGGGTCCTTTGTCCCACAAACAAGGGGTATCATACACAAATTGGTGTCTCGCTTGGCGATGACCTTAACAATATATAATTATTATTATTATTAGTTAGAAAGAACATATCCCCACATGTTAAGCTTTCTAAGAAAGACCCTTACAAACAATTTATTTGGATAGAGATCACAGACATTAATGATGAAAAAACATACATAACAATTTGTTATTTTGCCCCTATTAATTCCAACTTCTATAAAAAAAACAATTTAGATAAAAATTGTCTTTATGATTGTTTAAAACATGATATTTCTTGTTTAAGAAAGGAAGGAAATATCCTTTTGATACGTGACTTCAAAGCTCAAACTTCCAGTAACCAAGTGTAACACCCTGTTTTTGACCCCATGGTATTAAAATTGTACATGATGTATATATTGTATTAAATCATGGCAAGCAGCTCAAGGCCAAGGCCCTGCCATTGATTTGGTGTTTTTTGTATCGATGATCAAGGTTGATGTCGATGGTTATGGTTCTAGTTAGGCACAATATATTTTTGAAGATATCATGTAATATGCAATTTGATAAAATACCACAACTAGATATGCACTGCAACGTAAGAGATGGGGGCATGATTTCACAAGGAATAGGGAGGGGAGTTGGTCAAAATCCTGAGCCTTATGGTGAGGCCAGATTTCGATGGGGGACCCGTAAGATCCCATCTACCCTTTTTCGTCCCCTATACTCAATCATTCAAGTCTTCCAGAAGTTTGTTGAGGCAGTTAATGCCTTGAGAAAAGAAAGGCATGGAAGTCGATTTCATGACTAAGCCAGCCTGCAGTCTAAGCAAGTCTGCAGTCTGGGGAAGCCACATTCTTGCTTCTGAAGCAAGTAAGCATGTGGATGCATGCCAATCCGTCTTTCCCTCAGTTGCGGCAAGTTTTTTTTTTCCTCGGCGTTCATTGTTCATTATTCACAATTATTCTTCTAATCGATTGGGAATTGTTCACTCTCTTGAGTCGCGGAAAGGGTTGTTATGTAGTGTTTCTCCTGTGTTACATAGTGGTATGCAAACCTGGTTGTATGTGTTTTAAAGTGGAGTGTCACATCCCCACCTCTCATACCGATGATGGAGAGGATGCGACTAGGGTGTTCCTGCTGTCAAAACAGGAAATCTAGCCCCATGAACATGATAATAAAAATGCATTGAATTAAAAACATACACAGATGCATAATGCAATCTAAAATGGACGAAAAAACATTCATTCAAGAATTCAACATGTTCATAGTAATTCATAAAACAAATACAGTTGCAGAAATAAAATGCAAAAGAATACTTATCTTGAAAAGAAGATGGCCCGCAACTAACTACGTCGATGTGACGTTCCACCCAACCATAGGCCAGTGTGCTCATAAATCTCTCAGCATCACGACCACCCCCAAGCTGGGCATGATTCCACAAGGCACTAGGGAACAACAGGCTCACACATAGCCAAAACCATACGTTCACAGTCAAGCCAACACGCCGTTGGGTTTCACAGACTTTAAGGAAACAAGCCAATAACATGGAGGGGTCCTTGGACTTACACAACCAAGCCAAACCAAGCATGCACCCAACAACAAAATACCATTGCTGGGTAAGGTCCAAACGTCCTAGGAATCCAAAAACAAAAAAGAAAATTGGGGAAAAAAACCCTGAGTGAACAATACGATTCCATCAAAACGTTCAATGGCTCTACTGAGACAAAACGAACTCTGTAAACCCTCAGAATGTATATCTGAATCTAGGATATTTCCCCATCAATTGAAATTCAAGGCCCATGACCGTGTCTATGCCCATGCCCTTATCTATCTCCATGCCACACATTCACTTCAATTGAGCATGGGCAATTGTGATAACAACTCCAATTCCCCCCATGCCTCAACTACAGACCATAACTCTCTACAACTTGGCTCAATTCACCATGAAAGTGCGAATAACCATCTCCAAAACCAGTTGCCTCTGTCCGGTCCTTTGTTGCAGTTAATGGGTCATTCTGACAATAATGATATTAATGTAAAGATGCAATGCAATGGGTGTCACTGTTAAACGTGAATATATTGTTCTCAACAACATGCCAAGAACAAAAAGGAGGAGAGATGAGGAGGGTTCCCTCGTCACAGCATGGATGACAGGTGTATCGAGTAATACCATCAAAGAGAGTAAGTACACCACCAATGAGCCCCCATCATGAAAATTAGAGCAGTAATGGTAAGTCAAGTGATCAAAATGGTCATCAATTCATGCTTCATAATCTACCCACAAGCATGCATGCATATGAGTAGTATTAGTCCCTCCTGTTTGTCGGTTGAAGCTCCTCTTTAGAGCCCAATTTCAAAATCAAATCCCATCTTACAGGGCTTGCAAATCCAAGGCCCATCAAAACAGAATTCATCTTCTAATATTTCTGCTCCTTTGCAAAATATCCAGTCGTCGCCGCATTCTATTGCATTTCATGAGCTCGGCCCATTACCTGGCTTGGCGAGTCGAAAAGCCGCAGTCAGAGCACGGGGAAACCAATCTCGTTTGGTTGTTGATCTTGATGATTGTGACATCATGGAAAAGGAAAAGCATAGGCAATGGAAGGGCATCGAATTCATAGCCTCCAATAACTTTGCTTGCCAAGAATTCATTGAACTTCTTAGGAAGTCGTTTGACTAACAATTATTCGGAGGGAATGGAGGTAATGAGTACATTAATCAGATCAAATCCTTGTGTTGTGAAAGAGATTAGTCTACATTCCATCTGAACCCTAAAAATTGGGGCGTGAATGTCCAGCCATATCCCTACACTTCAATAAAATTTGTTACCTATACTTCTCTTTTGCAGTCAAAGGATCGTGTTATGAGCCTTGAATCTCCCTCTAGGGTGCTAGGGTGCACTTGAGTCATGGGTATTACAAATCAAGTGGTAAGAAAGTATCAATGGTATCCATATTATTTGAGAGTTTCCTTACAAGGTGAACCTCCACAGGTTATATAGACTTTGAGAAGTTAGAGGAGAAAGCGCTTGATTTTCTTCCAAAAATATTAACTTGCGTCGAGATTTCTTATCGAAGAGAGTGGGACTATGGATGGTTTCGATAGATGGCTGATAAGTATGGAGCAATTTTGATGTGTGATATGGCTCATATTAGTGGCATTGTTTCAGTTGAGGTAAGGACTTGATACGATTTTACTGAATTAGAGATAGTGTGCTTGGAGATGCAATAGTTAATTGGTGACTGGGCTAGTTAAACAATTAATACTACAAGATATACATTCTAGAAAAAGCACTTGATACAATTTTGCTGAATTAGGGACATTGTGTTTGAGAATGCAATAGTTAATTGGTGATTGGGCTTTTTAAATAATTAATACTATAGGGTATACATTTTAGAAGAAGCACATGATACAATTTTGTTGAATTAGAGACAATGTGTTTGGGAATGCAATAGCTAATTGGTGACTAGGATAGTTAAATAATTAATACTATAGGGTATACATTCTAGAAAAAAAAAATGTTCTGCTATTTAGTTTGTATAAGTCCTATGTTGTCATATCACTTGCACACATACTAGAGTCCCTAATACCAAACATGGATGTGCACCTAGTGAATTACTAGCTAGAGTTTGTGTTTTAATGGTTGTTGTCTTTCTAGATTGTCCCTGGTTCAACCCCTATGAAACCACTTCTTCCAATATCTAAATATTGGTTGATATCTTTTTACAGAATTATAGTTTGAAGATTTAAAAAAGTTGGATTTACTGTTGTTGCTCATAGAGTATGCCACATTCTGAATGTATTATTTTCAATGTATATGGATAATACTTTTAGTTGTATTGGAGTATCTCAATACCTTGAAATATATTTGTTGCCTCTTAAGCATATTATACTAGCTGACATACCAATAATAGTGCATTTACTTGTCAAAACATTTTCCTAATCCAATTTTATGTCACCCAAGATCAATTAACTATCATCATGTACCATTCATGTACTGATTTATTTTTTCTTCAGATATTTTTGCTTTGTTGGTGGGTTGATATTCTATGGTCAGGTGGGTAGTTTGACTTTATATGGTCACCTTATTTACAATTCATGCATTTTTTACACTCACACTGTGTAAATTTGATTTGTATATTAACTAGAAGCGAACTCTTAGAAGTGAAGGGGATAAATATGTCCACTTCCACATTGCAAGATGTATTTATAGTTTTATTCTCATGCATTTTCTAGAGTTTAGATCTCACCTATTCATTGAAATTCTTTGGTTAAACATATGATTTGTAAGTTTCATGTTTACAAATAATTCATAATGAGTTGTTTTGTACATAATATGTTGTATGTTGTATCTCCATCCTCATAATCTGTTGTATGTTGTATCGCCAGCCTCTTGTTAATTAACGAAAGCAATGCACGATTCTTTCTTCTAAGTTACAAAAAGAAGATTTTGGCCGGATACTAAGTGGTGAGTGGTACTTGAAAATTTGAAAGTTGTTTCCTTCAGTAGTTAAGCCTTGGTAATCAAACTAAAGAAAAAGTGTACTATGAATTATTAAGCTTTTTTTATCTTTAACTAAAACATCCATCCTTTTTTACCTGTGTCCCTCTAGTTTATGGAACTATGCATCATTGACTAAATGCACACTAATATGGAAGTTGGCATTCTGACACTCTTGGAGGATGGTGTAAAGCTGCTAGTTTATGTAGAGACTATGATCTCATTTGTAACTGCTTAGGTAGTGGTGCCTCACACATAACATATTGTTCTTTTTTGGACAATGAATTTCTAAATTAAAGTTTCTTAAATTATTGCGGTAGTTAGTTTTTTCAAAATGGCATGAATCGCTCTTCCAAATCACTATTTGCGGAAAGGAAAAATAATTCTTCATTCTCAGAAGCATTTTTTGGATGAGGAAAACAACTGAAGGAGAACCTCATTATTCATCCTTCACTAAAATAACATATTATTGTGAATTTTGATTTTGAGAAATGACTTTGAACTTTATTTTACGTTATTAGATTTGACTCAATAACCATTAGGCTGACAACAACATGATTAAGGTGAAGTGGTATTCATCTTTAAACCCTATGAGGGATTTAGGGAACCACCTATAAATGTAATTTGTGATTTTTAATATATGTGCCATGAGGTTCATAGCTCCATAGGGAAAAAGGACAAAAGCATTGTATCGTGTCTTGACAATTTTTTGCTTGTTTTACTTTTACAGTTCCACTGACTGATTTTGACCTATTTTGGTCCTTCGTGGATGTTAATATAATTTATTTCTTTGGATACATTGTCTATGACTATACAACTGATTTTTCCACAAGTAATAAACTATGTAGAACACTACAAGAAATTTCCCACTCCTATTGATAAAGTACATTTCTCCATTCTTTCAAAATTGGAAGCTTCTTCGAAGACAGGGAATACTTATACTTCAACGGGGTATGTTATGTAATACTTTGTTATTTGTCTCTAGGTGTGGAATTATTGATTTCTTAAATGGACGAGTAACTAACTACTCACACCTAGGGGATTGTTCAATTTGAGTGATGTTGGAAATATTAATTACTTGCAGATCCGTACAAGATCTCAGTCGACTCTGTCAGAGTCCGTATTAGTTCAAATCTTGTCAGAAAATCTGACATGAGTGAAGAGTTCATGACTTTGTAATGTAAACCAGTCGAATTAAATGTATGAAGCTAAGTTGTTAGGTAGATAGTTATTACAGTGTTTAATGGCAACTCAGTAGATTCACGGAGAAGCAATTTTAGTTTGCCTATACATATAAGAAGAAGATTGTAAATTAAGTTAGACACAATAAACATAGCAGAGAGAGCGAGAGAGAGCTCAGAGGATAGAAGAGAGTGAAGAGAGAATTGTGTCGAAGCTGAAGCTTCAGTGTGTTTGAATATTTCGAGAGTCGAAGCTCTGTAAAAGGTGAAACATCCCTGTAATTTTCTAAGTTTGTATTTATGACAATAGTTATTTGCTATGTCCCGACAAGTTATATAAATCAAATAGTTTATGGTTGAATGCATGTTTATTTAGCCGCACATTCTCTCCAAAATTTCTTGAGTAAATGTTGTTTGCATTTATGGTTTGAGTGAAAGATCAAAGAATCCATAAACATTTCACCCAGTAAAAGTTCCATGTTTTACAGCATAGTGGTTGACTCAAGTCTTCCTAAATGTTTGGTTATATGTTTTTATAATTCTGTTGAATTGTTAATGTGTTGAGTTTTACTTCATATTACTGGTGGGTGGAAAACATTTGTAATTTCTTATGTCTTTTAGACTAAGAAATATCCTTTGTAAATTTCGACTAAAAATCAAACCAATCGATCAAGTGAGTCGATGTAAAACAGTCGAGTTAAACATGTCAAAGTAAACTCGTCGAAGTTATAAAACCGAAAAATTGTCTAAGTAAAATTGTCAAAGTTGTAAAATCGACAAGTTGTCGAAGTTGGAAAACCAACAAGTTGTCAAAGTAAACCTGTCAAAGTGAAGTGAGTCAGTAAAACTGACAAGTAAGAACTTGTCAAGGTAAAACATTCGGGTCGAAAAGTCCGACCATATTGGTAGACTTGTCTAGTCGGAGTTAGACAAGTAAAAAAGAAAAAGGACGTCGAGGTGAAATTTTTATAACTAAGCGATAACTCAAGTTGAGCCATCTTTGTTTTTGCTAACTAGTATCAGAGCAAGGTTTAGGAAATAAATCTTGTCTTAAAAGTGAAAAAGTAATTTTCTAAGTAAAATTAAAAAAATTAAAAATGGTTGACTTCTGGTTCAAACATGTCGAGTTTGCAAACCATAATTTTTACAAGAAAGAATTATGAATATTGGTCTCTAACAATGAAGGCTTTGTTCAGAGGTCAAGATGTTTGTGAAATTGTCCAGCATGGTTATGCAGAACCAATAGACCAGACAACATATAATAATCTCACACAAGCTAAGAAAGATGTCCTAAGGGAACATAAGAAGAAAGATAGAAAAGCTATGTTCTACATACATAAATCCATGCATGAAAGAATACTCCCAAGAGTAGCAGTAGAAATTAACGCTAAGCACGAATGGGACACATTGGAGACCACATATCAAGGCTTGGACAAGGTAAAGACTCCAAAGTTGTAGATTCTTAGAAGATATTTTGAATCTCTGTCCATGAAAGAATAAGAGTCAGTAGACTCATTTTACACCAGAGTTGTTGGTTTGATAAATCAACTTAAATCTCATGGAGAAACCATAATAGAACAAAGGGTGGTTGAAAAATTTCTTAGAAGTCTTCCCCCGAGATTTGAATCCTTGGTTGTGACCTTTGTAGAAAAAAAAGACATGTCCGTGTTTACCATTGATGAGCTGCAACCTTCACTCATCAATCATGAACATAGACTCAGCATAACTAACACATCATTGGAGGGTGAATTTGCAGCACAGTCATCCATAAGCCATGGTAGAGGCAGGTGGAGAAACAACTCCAAAGGAAGAGGAAGAAGTTCTTCTAGAGGAGGATGCAACATAAGTCATGCAAATGCCGCTGGTAGAGGAGAAAATATGAAATCAAGTCAACCAAGTGGCCAGAGGTTTGATAAATAAAAAATCCAATATCATTATTGTAAGAAATTTGGTCATTATGCATATGAATGCAAGAAGAAACAATATGAACAAGGAAGGAAAATCCCAAATCAGTCGACCAACACCAACACTCCGACAAGTGTAATGTTAATGGCATATGCATCTCCAATTGAATGCAATGTTGTCCAAGAAAGTCCACATGACATATGGTACTTAGATTCAGGCTGTAACAATCATATGACTAGTAATTTAAATTTGTTTTCTAGTCTAGATAATTCGGTTCAAACTGATGTTACAATTGGAAATAATGTCCAAGTTACCATTTTGGGAAAGGGTACTGTCGATATTCTAACCAAACAGGGGGAGAGTAAGTATATCCCTGATGTCTATCATGTCGAAGGTCTGAAACATATTTTGTTGAGCATTGGACAACTGATATAGAAAGGCTATAGAGTCTATATAGAAGATGATCACTGTGTGATTAAAGACAAGCGTCCAAGCAACTAGTTGATAGCAAAAGTGCCAATGATAAGAAATCACCTGTTTCCATTGAGGATAACTCCAGACATGAAAGGAGAGACAAGTACAAGGGCTGCATTCAAGGAAGAAAGTAAAGAAACAGTCGAGGACTTCGACAAGCAAGAAAATGACAACGCTGATTTTCAGGTTGGATTTCAAACATAAGTTCAGGATGAATCATGGTTGTGGCATTTCAGATTTGGACATATGAATTTTGGTGGACTGAAGCTACTTCACACAAAGAATATGGTAAAAGGATTTCCATTGATCGACAAACCAGAGAGAGCTTGTGAAGGATGCATTTTTGGCAAGCATCATAGAGAGACTTTTCTAGTCGGAAAGTCATATGTACCATCCACACTACTTGAAATTGTGCACTCCGATATTTGTGGTCCAATGCAGACATCATCCATTGGTGGCTACAATTATTTTCTTACTTTTATTGATGACTACTCAAGAAAATCATGGGTATATTTTCTGAAACATAAATATGATGCATTTGGTTATTTTCAGCAGTTCAAGGCACTCGTGGAGAACCAAAGTGGACACCGCATCAAAATCTTAAGGATGACAAAGGAGGTGAATATGTTTCGAATGAATTTCTAAATTTTTGCAAGACCCATGGCATACAAAAGCAATTCACTACACGATATACACCTTAGCAGAACAGTGTTGTCAAAAGAAAGAACAAATCCATTATGGAGATGGTGAGCAGCATGATGGAATCCAAGCATTTGTCAAATGAATATTGGGATGAAGCAGTCACAACTACTATATATATCATGAACCGATGTCCGACAAAGAGCGTGAAGAACAAAGTTGCTCAAGAAGCATGGACATGTACGAATTACACTGTTTCTCATTTAAATTTTTTTGGTTGTGTTGCATATGCTCATGTTCCAGATGAGCCGAGAAAGAAGCTAGACAACAAGGGACAAAAATGTATTTTTGTTGGCTATTCTGAAGATACAAAAGCATACAAGTTGTATGATCATGTCGCAAGGAAAGTAATCATCAGTTGAGATGTTCAATTTGTTGAGAATGAATCATGGGATGGAACTATCGACATAAGTGTCAAGATTGTGTCAAATGTCTACAATGATGACATGGTGGAGAAAGTGGTTCAAACACCGCATGTAAGTCAACCGGTTGTAGCATCATCAAATCCCTTGACACCACAACATGGATCACCACAAGGAACATTGACACAAGTTGCAGCTCAAGCTACACCGACAAGCACACCAAGAGGACAATAGACTCCATCAAGCATTTTGTCGAGGTCAACAACGGTAGAACCAGTGAAGACAAGAAGTATGCATGAAATATATGAAGTTAGTACACAAAATTCATTCTCTCTCTTTGCATTATTTTCTCCTATATATGATCCACTAACATTTAAGGAAGCTGCCGAAGAAGAAGTATGGGCACAAGCCATGGATGAAGAAATAGAATGCATTGAGAAGAATCAAACATGGGAGCTGGTAGATGTACCAAAAGATAAAGATGTAATTAGCGTCAAATGGATTTACAAGACCAAGCAAGATGTTGATGGGAATGTGCAAAAGCACAAAGCAAGAATGGTCGTAAGAGGGTTCACATAGCAACCTGGCATAGATTTCAATGAAACTTTTGCACCTATTGCACACATGGATACAGTCAGAATAGTCTTGGCCATTGTTGCACAAAACAAATGGCATGTTTATCAAATGGATGTTAAGTCAGAATTTTTGAAGGGATATCTAGAAGAGGAAGTATATGTGGAGCAGCCACAAGGCTACAAAGTTCCAGGTTAAGAGCATAAAGTGTACAGGCTGAAAAAAGGAACTATATGGTTTGAACCAAGCTCCTAGGGCTTGGTACAATCAGATTGATTCCTATCTCACTTAAAATGGATTTCACAGAAGTGAAAGTGAACCGACTTTGTACACCAAAGTTTATGAGCAAGGTAAGATGTTAATTGTCTGCATGTATGGATGATTTAATATTTACTAATGACTTTGGCATAGAATATTTTAAAGCAGTCATGGACAGTGAATTTGAAATGATTGATTTGGGGCTAATGAAGTTTTTTCTGGGCATTGGATTTCAACAGTCTGAAAGTGGTATATTTATATCACAGTCTAAATATGCAAGTGAAGTTTTAAAAAGATTTAATATTTCTAATTGCAAGACAACCCCAACACCAGTAATAACAAGTTTAAAATTGAGCAAGGATGATGATGGATTAACTGTAGATCCTACGATGTTTAAAAGGCTTGTTGGAAGCCTTATGCATTTAACAGCGACAAGACCAGACATCATACATGGAGTAAGTCTGATCTCAAGATTCATGGAGTCACCAAAAGGCTCTCATTGTCAAGCGGGTAAAAGAATTCTGAGGTATGTAAGTGGCACAAAAGACCTTGGCATTATGTATTCAACCTCATAAAATTTTAAACTCATTGGCCACACTCACAGTGACAATGGAGGCAACATAGATGACAGGAAGAGCACATCTGGGTACACATTTCATTTTGGTACAGGTGTTGTTTCATGAGATTCAAAGAAACAACCCATAGTAACTCTATCTTCAGCAGAATCAGAGTATGTTGCAGCTACAAGTGCTGCATGTCAAGTTGTATGGTTGCAGAGAATTTTAAAAGACTTGTCACAGAACCAGAAATAACCAACAACAATTTTCTGCGACAACAATTCAACCATTGCATTATCCAAGAATCATGTCTTCCATAAGAGAACCAAGCACATTGACACAAGGTTTCATTTCACAAGAGAATTGGTGAACAACAAAGAAATTTGTTTATAATTTTGCAGGTTTAAAGATCAACTTGCAGACATCTTTACAAAACCATTGGAAAAGGATACATTTCAGTATTTACGTAGTTATCTTGGAATGGAAAGTTCTGCACAGTGAACTTTATCATGCACATAGCATGTTTAAGCTCTGAAACATTTTGTAAATTTTTTTTTAAGATCCCCATTTGCTCATAATTAAGGGGGAGTGTTAGTGCCAGAAATTGTTCTCAGACTACAAAAGAACAAGCCAACACAATCTCATAAAACAAAATTAAGTAAAATAGGTTTTTTTAGGGTTTTGGTTGTGCAGTTTGTAAACAAGAGGGAAAAAACTTCACAAGGCTAAGGCAAACACTAAATCATGCACAAAGAAGGACTGAGATGCATAATATATAAAATATAAACCAGAAACAATAATCACAACACTGAATTTCATCCACAGTTAACAAGCATTTCATGAATAATAACCTCAAACAAGAAATGAATATATCAACTGAGTGATTAAACAAATCAGAAATGAAATCAGCAGATAGGCTAAACAGGGCTTATAGTTTGCATATATTTCATAATCAGTCAGTCAAAATACATAAGAGTTTTTGACACTTAACTCCATAAAACAATAGCTTGATAGCCTCCCCTTGTACAAAAATTCGAACCCTCTGTCTTTTTCCATCCTTACTTTTATCTTGGTTTCCCAAAGACAGTTACATAACTGGAAAAAACTACTTTTAGGTCATACTACCGAATTATTCAATAAGAATATAGTCATACAAAATAAACTACCTTTTTCAAAAACTAACTAATAACCACTATTCTTAAAGCACTTTACAAGTCCTTAGCAGCCTCTGCTATTAGTTCTCTGGTCAACTCAATCTTTAAGGTGTCAAAAGTAACAATATCTTTATCCAAACACTGAGCAAACTTATATGAGACCTCTGTGTGATACCCATCAATCTTCTAAAAAAAGCTTAACCATCCTGCTTCTAAAAACAAACTTGCACAGTCTGGGAAAGCTTGAACCCAAGACATATCTGAGGGTTCAGCTCTGTTTGTTTTTCCACTCCTCTTCATTTTAGATGACTGAACTTAAAAATTGCTTCTTTCAGTAAAGAACACTAACTCTATCCGGATCCTGGCAATTTTAACAGACAATGATATGTTGGGAAACTAAACCCCTGAACTGGATTTTATCACTTAAACTGATAAGTATCTTAATTCTATTGATAGACAGTGACAAAGAAAATTCGACATTGAGCATCGATTGGGTTTATATACTAGCATTCTTAGTTAAACTCCATAATTAATCTTCTGTCAATGTGAACCCAAATACATGGAATATGATAGTAATTTTCCTCCTACATGTCAGAATAATGAATTCAGTTGCTAGAAATGTGTTTTCCTATCTGCTAGGTGTCCAATTTCATTGTTTAATCCTTCTTTGACTACCACGATAGTGCCAAACAATCACCCTTCAAAGCCCTAAATTACCGATCTTCTTCAAACCTTGATTACAAACTGCCAAAACTCTGCCACGACCTCGTATGGTCTTCATGCGCTTCAGGAGATGCATAACTCAAGGCGAATGTTCCTCATCATGGATAATTATCAATGTTCCACTACTTTGTATCATAACTTCCAGACCACCGCAACTTACCCTAATGATTCCTTTCCTGAACTGTTAACACTTGTCACAATGATCACTCTGACCGAAAACACGTATCAAACTCATTAACAAGTGTGAATGACCTCTCCTATGTGCGAATTTCAAAAACTTTGTGCCAAAAATCATGATTTTCTTGTAGCGCGCGTGTGTAACTTTTTTGGGCTTGCGCTACAAGAATACCTGTTTGAATAAAACTCAAAATAAAACTCACAACAAAGGGTTAACTTTGGTTAAATGGCTTAAAAATAAAACTTTATGATATTTTTTAGAACCTTTAATTCATATAAACATCCTACAAGCCCCTGAAAACTATAAATTTTGCTAAGTAAAGCCAAAATTGGAAAAAACCTATGAAGTCACCTAAATACAAACATAAAAATCAAAGAAAATTTTTAAAGTAACCTAAAATCCAAACTTAAAAATGAACAAAACAATATTTCAAAAAACAAGCAAATGCTTTAAAATGAGAAGCAAAAACAGGCTATAACAAGGAGTGTTGGAGATATTAATTACTCGCAAATCCTTACAAGATCTCAACCGACTCTGTTAGAGTCTATATCAGTTTAGATCTTGTCGGACAGTCTGACAAGAGTGAAGAGTTCATGACTTTGCAATGTAAACCAGTCGAAATAAATTTCTGAAGCTAAGTTGTTAGGTAGATAGTTATTATAGTCTTTAATGGCAACTTAGTAGATTCATGGAGAAGCAATTTCAGTTTGCCTATAAAAAGAAGAAGAAGGTTGTAAATTAAGTTAGACACAATAAACACAGCAGAGAGAGTGAGAGAGAGCTCATAGGATAAAATAGAGTGAAGAGAGAATTGTGTCGAAGCTCAAGCTTCTATGTGTTTGAAGATGTCGAGAATCGAAGCTCTGTAAAAGGTGAAACATCCTTGTAATTTTCTAAGTTTGTATTTATGACAATAGTTATTTGCTATGTCCCGACAAGTTATATAAATCAAATAGTTTATGGTTGAATGCATGTTTATTTAGTTGCACATTCTCTCCATAATTAATTGAGTAAATGTTGTTTACATTTACGGTTTGAGTGAAAGATCAAAGAATCCATAAACGTTTCACCTAGTAAAAGTTCCAGGTTTTACGGCATAGTGGTCAACTCAAGTCTTCCTAAATGTTTGGTTATATGTTTTGATAATCCTGTCGAATTGTTGTTGTGTCCAGTTTTACTTCATATTACTGGTGGGTGAAAAACATTTATAATTTCTTAAGTCTTTTAGACTAAGAAATATCCTTTGTAAATTTTGACTAAAAATCAAACCAGTCCAGCAAGTGAGTCAAAGTAAAACAGTCGAGTTAAACCTGTCGAATTAAACTGACAAGTTGTCGAAGTAAACCTGTCAAAGTTGTAAGACCGTCAAGTTGTCGAAGTGAACTTGTCGAATTTGTAAAACCGACAAGTTGTCAAAGTAAACCTGTCGAAGTGAAGTGACTCGGTAAAACCGACAAGTAAGAACTTGTCGAAGTAAAAGAGTTGGATCAAATAGTCCGACCATATTGGTAGACTTGTCTAGTTGGAGTTAGATAAGTAAAAAAAAAGGAATCCAAGGTGAAATTTTTATGACTAAGCGGTAACTCAAGTTTAGCCATATCGGTTTTTGCTAACAAGTGAGGGAAATGGCCGCATTTTTAACTCTACCTTTCTTTTTCTGTTGGCTATAATTTGTAGTTTTCATTGTTTTAAAGAAATCAGAGGTTGATTTGCAATGCCTTCCAATTCATTTTTTACCAAGAGATTGTTCAATTTTAGTGAGAGAAATGGACACATCCTTAACTCTTCCCTTCTTTTCATGTTGGATATAATTTGTAGTTTTCATCATTTTTAAGAAATTAGAGGTTGATTTGCAATGCCTTCCCATTCATTTTTTTGGACATTTTTACTCGCACTAATAATAACATTAGGATTCCTTTGTACTTGGTCCATTTTTAGAAATTGAATCTTCATACTCATCCTTCTTTGGATTATATTTCCAACACTTTGGCTCGGTCAAATTAGATATCAGACCTAAGAGTTATGAATTCCAAAATATTTTCATCATTTATATCTCTGCAACACTACCATAACACTTAATACCTAGGTTGTTTTACTGGACAACTTTAATAAAAATTAACATCTTAAGTTGCTTTAGTCTCAACCATACATGTCATATTCAATGCAAAAGCACAACTCCTCCTTATTTGTCATCACTTACTCATAATACATTAGGTTTTTCAATTCTCGGGGAACACGGCAAGGATCAATGAGGTCATTTTTTCCTTTTGTTTTCTTAACTGAGGTAGTACATGGAAGGTACCCAAGTACACACCATATATTCATAAGATGGCCCTTTCCATAAGGCATATTTGATATAAATTCAACTAAAACTGAAAAATAAGAAACTTTGAATTTATTTTAGGATATGAAATTGAAATAAGATAAATAAAAATATATAATTATATTCTCTATGTTTTAATTAGATTGTATAAAAGATTAATTTCTGTATGTTAAATATAAGAGTAGACTTTCTTGCCAGTTCATTGAACAATGAACTAGTTTAGTTTAGTTCAATAAGAAAACGTGGATTCATAAATCTTCAAGAAGATAAATTATAAAAAATGTTTTCTTATTATTATGGCATAACATTAAAATAAAGAAATATTAGAAAAAATGATTCATTCAGTTTGAAAGAAATACCTAGAGTAGACATCACTACTTATATTGTGCAACAATCCCAACCCTTCTTTTTTAATATGTTTTCTTAGGTTTGTCAGTGAGACTGAATTTACCTTATTGTCTATCTTACGGATGACAAAGTTAGTAGGAAATCAAGTGTAGAAAAGCTCACTGAATTTACCTTGTTGTCTATCCCAAGGATGATAAAGTTAGCAAGAAATCAATAATAACGAGTTTATTGATACCGGTGGTGCAAACAAAAATGAAATTCCAACTATTACAACACTTCTGCTGGTTGGCCCTAAAGGCGCTGGGAAAAGCACTCTTATTAACAATGGACTGCGGATTTCATTTTGACAGGCTGAAGTTTTTTTTTTAAATTCTTTTTCTTTAATTACTTTCTTTTGATATAAAAATAATTTTTTCTTTAATCACTTTTTTTCTGATAACATAGAGAATTTATTGGAATCAATATTATTTACATTTTTAATATGTATTTTCACTACAATAGTAACATGCTCAATTGCACATTTTTTCCTAAAAGATTTGTTTTATCTTGTACTATGTGTTATTCAACTTTTGTTCTTATCCATCAAACTTCTGTTATTTAGGTCTTTATTTGTATACAAAATATTTGACTAATTTTTTAATATTTATTTTCACTACAATGGTAGTATGTTCAATTGCCCATTTTCTTTCCTAAAAAATAGTTTAGTGGATTCGCTTTCTTTTGTATTATGTGTTATTCAACTTTTCTTCTTATCCATTGAACTTCCGTTATTTAGGTCTTTATTAGTCCCTGCCCTCGGCTAGCAGGGACTATATGAATCGGCTTGCCGCCGATTTCAATTAACCTGCACACAAAACAAAAAAAATATGAAGTATTTTTCCTAAGTTTGCATCCAAACGAATTCAACGCCGTTTTTTCCACCTATCAATATCATTGATCACTTAATTGAGGCCGCTTTCTCCACCAATGGGTAACCTTGGCCGCTTTCTCAACTAATCAAACGCTTAAGGTTCTTATTTGGCCTCAAATCGAGATGAGGGGCAACTCCAAAGACAAATTAGTCCAATCTCATATGGAAAATTAGATAAACATATTGAAAGGTGAAATAATGCTAAAGAAAACAATAACATTACCTGCCTAACATTAAATGTTTAAGGTCCAATTTTTCAAAATCTTCCACTATGGATTCTAAGTATCTATGCATGCATTAAGTGCACGTGCCATTGCCATGGTTTCTGCATTGCATTTTATGGTCTTGGCACTGTCTTGCCTTGACACCATAGTCTATACCACCGCAGAGTGGTCTTGGCACTGTCTTGCGTTGACACCATAGTCTATACCATCGCCTCTGTTAGCATTTGGCATTTTCTATACCACTGTCTCAGAGAGTATTCAAACATAAAATTCAAAATGCTCAGTAATAAAAAAAAATGCATTTCCTGTTCTCTGGTCACGTTGGTCTTCCAACTAATGCTCCTGGTAATCCTTTTGCTGCTACTGGTCTTTGGTTTCTGGTAACACTACTCCAACTGATCTTGAACTGGTTATGCTAGTTCAAATGCTGATGGAACTACTGCTGCTGCTACTGGTACTACTCTTTTAACTGCTCTAGGAACTGGTCTCTTATAAAATTCACATTGACTAAATGACTGATTCTTATTTTACATCATGAATTTTCTGACCTTTAAATGTTTGGTTTGACACTAATCATGACCGGGTTCTTGTTAATCACTGGAACTGCTTTGATGGCGTCGTGGACCGTAGTGAAATTGCCTAGGCCTCTATCCTTAGCCACTGTCAGCACAAGGTCGTTTCCAAAGTTTGCGGGGATCGCCTTCAGTCTTTTAGATGAACTCCCCTTCAATTTTGTGGAATTTTCCAGCTAAAAAACGCTTGCAATGCTCTAAGAAACAAACTAATAATCAGAATTGAGCACCAGGTTGTATAAAAAATGCGTGCAATGCTCCAAGAAACAAACCGACCGATAATCACTTATCTTGGTGCAACAAAATTGTAGCAAACTTCAATTATACCAGTATCTTATATTAAATTATACTTCACAGGTTTCCAGCTAAAATCCTACTGCTGTTGAAATTATAGATAGACTGTTGAAATTGCAAAATCATACTACTGAAATTGTTGAATCCTACTAAAAAATAATGAAAGTAAAGCTATGTATATAACTCAAAACACTGTACAAAAGTTCAAAATAAGGCCAAAATAACCTTCTGTAGTAGCGTAAACTTGCCAAATCCGGTGATGCAGCAACATCATCCACAACACTCCCAATACTACAGAGGGTTGCTGCATGACTCCGCTGAAAATTTAATTCACCTCTTTATTTCAAATTCCTACTTAGTCCTCGGGGACCATCCACCCAGACTCACACTCCAGATCTCATCATCAGCCCCACCCCTGCAATAACCTCGAACTCAACCCTACGCAGCAGCCTCCTCAGGCTTCAAACTCGTAGAGAGAAATCAGACCTGCAGTGTGTTAATCATATCCATTGCCTGAGGAGATTCGACCTCGCAACCTGCAATAAATACACGCAACACGAACGAATTGCAAGGATTGAAAAAAGCTAAATGCTGTATTTGGTAGAGAAATGAATGATAGCGATATAGTAGACTGTGTTTTTGTTGGCAATTTATTTTTCTATTAGCTTTAATATTTTTGCCCCTTTTTTCTGGTTTGTCTTCAAGCTGGCGTGCAGCGCCATTCTCAGTTTTGCAAGAACCAAATTCTCTATTCTAGTTAACAAAGAGTTAACCTTATTGAAAACTACCAAATCATAGTTATAAAGCTATAAAGAATCCTGTTAGTAAAGTCTCATAGGGCAAGTTTAAATGTTCAGGTGGCAGTCTCAAGGATGGACGAAAGAGGACTTTCCTTCCTCTACACAACCAGCCAGTTGCAATACCGACTCATGGCAAGCCGAAACGAGCCAGCTCCAATACCCACTCATGGCAAGCTGAAACAAAAAGCGTAGGTTTCAATTTCAAATCCCATTGGGTATTCTAACTTCCAGACAAAACATAAGAAAACAGAAAACAAAAGGTAAACTCATATACTTGTGTAATTACATCTACTGTAATAGTGGCAGCATTGTTGAAGGATTTTACCTCACCAGAAAGGCCAAGGAAGGAGCACGACTAATGATTATGCTTGTGCTCAGGATTGATGGTTTTCTGTTTCGCAGCCCTAGGAGAAACGAAATCCGATAACTGTTTGAATTTTGGGTTGATTAAGCCCTAGAAGTGGGCATCCTCCTTAGGAGGCTTGTTCTGGATGGAAACAACTTCTTTCTTCACAAAAACACCTTAAGAACCCTAAAATTATGTGTGAAATACTCCTTGGTTAAAGACAGTGATCATGGTAATAAAAAAACATAATGTATATGCCTTTCCTGCAACACTTACTGCACTACTACAACAATGGATTTGATTCAATGCCATTTTCTTTCTTTTGGCAACATATATTATAAGATGAACATTTTTTAGAGCAACGACCTGACCTACCTTCCCAGTGATAATTTTACATTACCTAACTTGATACTTCGAGATAGAATAATGGCTTAAGCCTGCCTTATGCATGGAAGCTTAGAAGCATGGAGTTGTCTTTCTTATGGCTAGAGGTATTGATTCTGATAAAGCCCGGTACTTAGCACCATTAACACTATCCATCAGGTCGTCCATCCACGATAATGGTAACATGCATCTTATTGTAATCTTTTTCAATTCTCTAACCCAATGCCCAATGTGAGTACCGTTCAGGATAGTGAGCGATGAAGAAGCCCCATTGGAAGCAATTAGAACATTTGATGGATTCAAATGCCCCGACTGGTTATCTACAATCTTAGGTATCTAGGTGTTATGCATGCAGTTGCATGATAGCAATGTGTGTCTGGCCTGGAACACCTTTTCATAAACTTTGTATGCTTCTGGCTTGGAGACTTGACTTCTTGTGTTTGTTGCGATTTATTCAGAATCTTAATTACCTGCTACCATGTTGGACATGTGAACTCATTTTTATGACACGTGAAGCCTGGAAAATGTAAACCTTTACGTGCTACCTTAATATGGATCCAGAGATAGGTAGTGCGAAGCCTAGAAAATGTAAACACTTTCCTGACATGCAAATGACACTGGGCAGCCAATATCCTTGGCATTATGACATGTGAAGCAACACACTGCCTGGGTTTCGTATCTCTAATCCCCACGCACTAAATAAACTTCTACCACTGCCTAACGTCCCATTAACGTAAAAGCATGCTATTGGGTATGGAGCCAAAAATTATAGTATCACTATAATGTTTTAGACTATCAACTTGATTCTCAACTGATTTCATACCCCCCTACCAATAAAGCCCGACGGTCAACACGTCTTGCGGTAATCCTTTTCCTCTGCACCTTTTTCTTCATTTATTCATTCTCGTTCCTTGCTTATGGATCAGAGGCAGCGAGAACATAAATAATGGCCCCAGATGACGACGGATGGGATCGATAGTTGGAGATTGGAGGTATTCAGAGGTAGAATGCCTCGCCCCTTTGATTGAAGAGATCGGCCCCTAACACCTTCACTCATCATCTAAACCTGCAGAATCACGCTTTGAGATTCATCACCAAGAACCCACGCTCCTGAGCCCATACTACCTAAGGTATCCATGTGTACTCCTATCGTGGAAACGAAGGCTGCTCCGCCAAAGTTATCACTCTCTGCCGTCCCAAAATTGGAACCAAAGATTGCCTGTATCCAAGATGACATCTTCAACGAAGACTACAGGAAATAAATTCAGCCATGGGATAGAGTCACCCAAATCCGGATACGAAAACATAATATGGATACATCCACAATGAGTCAAGCTCCTACCCAGCCATCGCAGCAGCAAGCGTCTCAACCCGAGCCGTTCAAGTTTCAATCAGCCCCGGATCAACAAAGGCCACCCCCAAAAAAAAACATTATCAGAAGCACGATCCTAAGAGGGAGCAAGTAAATGCGGCCTTACGATCTGGAAGGAATCTAGTTATGATCTGACTTCATCGAAGAAATCTAGTTAGGCAGGGACTTGCTGCTCAGCAGCCTCCCTTGTTACAAAAATGAAATAGAAAGATTTCGAGAACTGCTTTTAACTCTAACTTAAAAGAAAATAAATTAATAATATTGATAATATTAAGTTTTACATTTTATGAAATTTAAAGATATGATTTAAAATAATAATAAAATCATTAATTACATAAAGTTGAAACACTATAAATATTTTCTAAATCTTCTTTTAACTAAATTAAAATTTGTTTTCCAAATTTATAAGTTTAAAAAATATAAATATTATAAAAAATCATAATGAATGCTCATTACTTCCAAAATGAAAGCAAATCACACCAACTCATATATACTTTCATATTAATAATTTATAATATAACATAATATACAAGAAATTAATAATAATCACCTTGCCTTTTAATTTATTTTAACATTTTATCCAATTTATTAATTTAATCAATTAAAAAATAATAATCTCTCACAAATACTATATTAATCTTGATATTACTACTTACACCTCAACTCATCTTTGGGAAACTCTATATTAAAATACATAATCCAAGCCTATGGAAAACTCGAATAAAGTTTTGCTTTTCCAAGAGAGGGTGGTCTAATGAAAGACGAATGCGCAGAAAACAACATATTTTATTATCCTTAAAAATACTTCTTAGTCGTAGAGAACACTACTTCTCATCCTTTTAAAAGTATTAGAATATTATTTTTTAAATGAATTAAGTTGGTTGTATTAAGAAGTTTGATATTTTAATAAGTGAAGATGATTGTAGTGAGAGTATAACCTGATTTATAATTTAATATAAAAGTGATGTTATAATAGTATATAACTAAAATAAGTAATGTTACATAATGTTATTAAAAATAAAAAAACTAATTAAAAAAATTATGTTAATTCATAAATTTTAAAAAATAAAAAATATTAATATTTAAATTCAAAAGTTTGAATTTATTTGTTCACTATTTGTATTATGGGTAAATATCATTTTAAAATGTAATTAAATTAATTGATACATTAATATATAATATAATAATAAAATTAATTTTAAGAATATAAACACTTTCTTTTACATATACATGGGATCTACATTTATTAATGCTTGAATTTAGACCATTTACATGTTAGCATCCTATCCCAACTACTAAATCACAACTCTATGAATATAATATAACAAGAGCCACGAGGTGGCAATGTTCCCGCCATTGTTAATAACTATTGTTATAAGACAAATCAATTTAAAGATGAGAAAAATATATTTTCTATGATATAACTCTAGTAACATATAAATAATTTGGTTCAAAATATGACAACAACATAATTTATAACATTGGATGCAATATCCATCTTTTTATATAGGTCAGCCAAAGTGTTTGTTATAGTAAGTTAACCCACTACACCAATTTCTTCATTAAATCTTGAAACCTTTCTCTAAGTGGAAGGGTTACACTAGCCATTGTTACTTGCTCTTCCATGAAAACTTAGTGATCCTAAATTCTCTATAATTAAACTAAGATACTCAAATCTTAACTTAATAGGTACAATCCACCCGATTTTTTTTTATCTTGATAATACCTTCTATGAAAGGCTATACAAGATAGTAAAAATCGCTAGGTCAAAAGTCTCTAAAGTACTTCTAAATTTGTGTAAAATTTATATAAAAATGTGAAATTCAAAGAATCAATTGAAATA
>LPNX010788588.1:1900-156377 GCA_001517045.1 Pseudotsuga menziesii | reverse complement strand
AGCCGGGCATCTATCATGAATAAAACGGTGAAAACCCCATCCAAATGTTTCAAGGTCCTCCTCCTAACAAGAAAATAACTAGGTGCAGGCGGCACAACGACCGCCTGCACTGTGTCTTCCTCTATCGCTAGGGATGAACTAAACGGAGGAGGTAGATGAAAACGTGGGATTTTAGAAGGGGAAAAAACCCATCCCTATAACCGCACAAGTTATCCAAAAATAATAAAGATAAACCGTGGACGCAAACTACTGGGGAAAAGAAAAACCAACCCTAGCCGTGAGTATAGAAAATCCGTAGGTGAACGGAACGGGACTACGAGCCGTAAATTTTACATTCTACACAGCATAAGTCATCCAGCTGAACCCTTGAAAAGAGGGGTTAAGATCCTACCTGGCAGGAGTGGACAGCCGAAGTGGCGACAACGATGGAGCCCCCAGTCGACAGCTGGATGAAGGTACGAGTACGGGGTTCCACCAAATTCGCGAGGTCAGCAGCGCGGGGCGTATTACGACAGCTTGGGAAAAAATAACAATAAAAAATCAAAACACTCCCATCGTATATATACAAATCTCGCACGTGCGACAAGTCAGCTCAGTCGGGGCGGATAGGAAAGTCTTATCGGGCGACACAACTCAGCCCTCTCCGCAACGGCGGACCATCCTACATACTCCATCACCCGCAACTCCAAACATAAGTCATACGATTAAAACATGGTCGGGCGGCAGCAGATTCATTTGTCGGACGACCAGGAGTTTGGCGACTCCCGCAACGGCGGATGCAACGGGGAAGTCAACACTCTCCAAGGCTCCGATACACATAGTCGGCAGTAAACAACATCTCCGGACTTCCCATTGATCCGCAACGGCGGCGAGGGTGGAGTTCATCTCCTTCCGGCGCGAAATGAAGACAACGCCCGCAACAACCACATAGTTTTACCACCCGCCACTGCAAGACAAAAAGATTAACTCCCACAACAATCGGCGCACAAACATGACAACCAAGATTCGAAGAAGGGCCGCAACGGCGGGGTGGAACAAAAAATCAAGTTTCGAAAGCCACCCGCAACGGCGGGGCGGAAAAGAAAAAGATGAGCTGAAGAACACCCGCAACGGCGGGACAGTCAAAGAAAACCTCCCGATCCAAGAAAACTTTGCAATGAAATCTTTAACAAGTTTTGTAAAACAGCAAGGTGCCCTATTTAAGATGAAATTTAAGGCCTGAAATGAGGAAAACCAAGTGATTCGTAGCAATCAAAATGTCTGGAAGACGCTTTAAAAAACCAAAATCCAAGATCAAAAGGCTGCAAACAAGAGAAATCTCACTAATTCAAAGTAAAGGAGGGTCCCAAAATTTTAGAATTTTGGGAAAGTGTTGCAGCTGCAACATAGTGTAGATGTGGAATCATTAAAGAAAAATCAGCCTACTTGTAAAAAGAGAAAATATTTATCCTTCCCTATAATTGAGGAAGTTATAAATACTTATAAGGACATCACGTGGAAGAAATTTTGTTCTAAAGGAGATGAAAAGAGCTTAGATACACCGTTAAAGGAAGAGGCAAATATTCATGAAGTGGAGCATCAATCATCTCGAGGTGATTGCGGAGAAGAACATGAAGAGGAAGGCGAATACAATCACACAATCCTTATTGATGGGGGTTTTGAAAATCAAAGAGAATCTTCTAATAGATCCTTAAACTATGAAGAAGTACCTACTGATGGATCCTTGAACTATGAAGGAGTACCTACTGATGGGTGCTCACAACTCTATGTTGGTGACATAGATATCATATTTGAAAATATTGCTGCAATACAAAGTTCTGATAAGCATGAATATGAATAACTTGTGACAGATAATGAAGAACCAAGATCAACTTCCCCATGACCACTTGAGCTTCAAGAAGTTTATCAAATCAAGAAGAAAGAAGAATAGGAGCTTCACTCCCATGAACCATCCTTCATTGAAGGGTATTTAAAGATGAGTGAAATGAATATCCATAGGACCTTAGCATACTCCATGACACTAAAGCATTGGTATAAAATTAATTATTGTTGGAAATTTTCTTCATTAGAGGAGCCATCCTTCCTTGAAGACATGCAGAAGATTCAAAGAGAAATGTGCAACATTGAAGGTAATTTCACGTCTTTGAGTTTTGATAGAAACAATTTTGTTGAGCTTAATGAATGGTTAAATGAATCCTACTTGAATAATAATGAGGATATTCATAAGATCAAAATCCAAAATGAGCAACTTATTGAGAGGTTGCAGGTTACTTGTTCTTCCTACTATGTTTCAGATAGTCATATGGTATATTGCTTGGAGGATTCTCATGACATGATGGATCATGAGAAGCATGGAAAATTGCAGGTTCTTGATGAGTTTAAAGATGGGATTGATGAGAGCCAATCACTTGTTGTGTGGAATAGGAGCTTGAGCTTCCTCTTGATAATGGTCACACACTTTTGGAAGCAGTGCATGATTCCACTACCTTGGAACCAACATATGAGGAAAGTGCACAATTTTGAGGGAGATGGATAATCCCACCCCTATGGATCTTTCACATGATGAAAATTTTGCACTTTCTAATCCTTTGTGTAATAAAACTAAATAGTTTAGTAACTTAGTTAATAATTTGTTATTTATTAATGAACGACTTGACATGTCACATCATTTAATTCTGATCCTTGATTTGTATAAATACGCATTGTACTCCTTGTAAAAAGCATCAATTCAATAAATAAAATAAATATTTTGGAATATACATTCCAAGTTGGTATCAGAGCATCTAGTTTTATTGGTTCTCTCCCCTTCACAAGTTTGTTGTCATTTCCATTAATCTCCTCTCCTTCCATTTCCATTCATTTCCACGCTTCCCACCTCTCATCTCTACCACACTCTCACCCCTCATAACCATATTTTAATATGTGTAACATTTTTTTAAAACGATGAAAATTTGTAATAAATTTATTATTATTATTTGTAATGATAAATTATTATTATTGCAATTAACATTTTAATCATTAAATTCTCTCCGATCCAAATTAAAACAAGATGAATACAAGACATACAAAGAGAAACCCCCCGAAGAACAATGATTCATCCATAAAGTCAGATGATGATCCTGTTCGAAAGATACTAGCAAAGATTGAGCAAAAAGAGCAGGATATTCACAACCTAAAGCTTGAAATTTAGTCACTAAGAGACCAAGTTAAAGGAAGCAATAACTCACATACATGCCTAACACACAACGTCATTCATAAGGTCAAGATCGATTTACCAAGATTTGATGGTGAAATAATCGAGATGGGATTGTGGATCAACAAAATCGAAAAATATTTTGAAATGTACAATAAATATGGCGAGGATGACAAATTGAATTGTGCAGCAATGTACATGGATAAAACTGCTTGCAACTAGTTCTTATGGTGGGACTCAACAATGAAGGGAGGAAGATTAGTTAGAGACTAGAACACCTTTAAGAAAAAATTCTTTAAATGATTTCAATACATGGAAGAAGCTGAAATCTACAGCAAGCTCACTTGTTTACAACAAGAAGGAACTGTGGATGAATATTTTCACAATAGATTGGTCCTAGCCACTCATGTGCAAGATATAATTGAATAACGACTCCTGCAAATTGCCATTTGTGGGATGAAACTGAGTATTCAAAGCGAGATAAAATTATTAGACGTCAAATACATGGAACAAACCCTTCAAAAAGCATCCTTAATTAAAGAAAAGAAAAAATCACAACTTTCATCGGTTTATATATCGCCCCACCGAAGAGAAAATGAGAAAAAGGGCGTCAATCCATGCCATAAGTGTAATTCCCCTAATTGTGCAAAAATAGTAATAATGGTGACTATAATGATGAAGAATCAAGCGACGCACCTTCATCCGACACATAATCATATAGATATGAGACTAGAAAAGAGGAGGCTAACATCACACCAATGCTCTCAGTGGATGCAATGACAAGTATCTCTCAACCCCAAACCCTCAAATTGTTTGGCCATATCAATAACACTAAGGTGACGATGTTGGTTGTTAGTGGGAGTACACACAACGTTATAGGCTCTAGGGTAGAAAAAAAATTTAAACATATTATTCTAACCTACTTCTAGCTTCCAAGTATCAATTCCATGAAACAATACCACACCATGCAAAGGTAAATGCCATAAAGTAGAACTAGCTATAAAGGACTACAAGCTAAGATCACCAATGTATGCTATGGAAATCGAAGGGGTTGACATTGTTTTAGGTTGACAATGGTTGGAAACGTTTGGGACAATCGAATTAAACTTACAAGAAAAAATTATAAGGTTCTATGAAAATGAGAGGAAATATAAGCTTTACAGTATTAACTGCCCCCTGCCCAAATTGTCTCATCCAATAAAATGGAAAAGTTGATAAAAAATGGAGCTCAAGCCTTCTTCTTACACTTCAATGCTATGGAAAGGACACCCGACGAAAGACAAAATAATGATGCTCGTGAATTAGAACAAATACTGGAGGAACATAGTGACATCTTCCAAAACCATCCTCATGGTCTCCCACCCCCACATTCTAGGGATCACATCATCGAGTTGATTCCAGGATCAACTCCAATTAGAAAAAAGTCATACAAAAAAACTCACAGGAACACATAGAGATCGAACGTTTGGTGCAAGAAATATTAGACGCTGGAATAATCACACGTAGTAAGAGTCCTTTCTATGCACCAATCATACTCGTTAGGAAAAAATATGGATTGTATAGAGTTTGCATTTATTATCGAGCATTAAACAAATTCACCATAAAATATAAATTCCCCTTTCCCTTTGTTGACGAATTGCTGGATGAGCTACATGGTGCAAAATATTTTTCTAAACTAGACTTAAAATCATGGTATTACCAAATACATATTCGAGAAGAAGATGTCCCCAAAATAGATTTATGCACCCATGAAGGTTTATATGAATTTTGAGTGATTCCGTTTGGATTATCCAATGCTCGAACAACATTTCAAGCAGTAATGAATGACTTGTTTCACCCTTACCTAATAAAGTTTGTGCTAGTGTTCTTTGATGATATCCTTATTTATAATAAAAATTGGAACTTGCACCTCAAACATGTAGAAACAATATTGAAGCTTCCAGAAGAAAACAAATTTTATGCTAACAAATCAAAATGTAGTTTCAGGAAAAAAGAAATAGATTTTTTGGGGCACATTGTTTCAGCCAATGACATTAAGGTTGATCCCCTAAAAATTATGGTGATAATAGTGTGGCTGTCCCCTAAGTCAATTACATTGTTAAGAGGATTTATGGGTCTAACAGGGTATTACAAACTATTTCTTCGCAACTATGCCCACATTGTAGCACCCTTAACATCACAATTAAAAATGGATGCTTTCAGATGGGATAAGGATGCAGAATTTGTTTTGAAGAATTAAAAATCCTAATGACATCCACACCAGTGTTAGAAGCTCCCGATTTTACAAAGACATTCATCCTTGAATGTGACGCTTCAGGGACTTGCTTAGGAGCTGTTCTCATGCAAGATAAAAATCCTATTGCTTTTGAAAGCCGAAAGTTAAAACCAAGTGAGAAAAAAAATCCACATATGACAAGGAAATGTTGGAAATAATGCATGCCCTTCCTAAATGGAAGCAATATTTGTTTGAGGAAAAATTTCTTGTTAAAACATACCACAACAACCTGAAGTATTTTTTAACTAAAAAAACTCTCTTTCTCGAACAATAGAAATGGGTAAGTGAAATCCAATTCTTTGATTTTGACATTTTGNGGAAAAATTTCTTGTTAAAACATACCACAACAACCTGAAGTATTTTTTAACTAAAAAAACTCTCTTTCTCGAACAATAGAAATGGGTAAGTGAAATCCAATTATTTGATTTCGACATTTTGTATAAAATGGTAAGGAGAATTGGTTTGCAGACAACTTATCAAGAAAACATGAGAGTGATGCCTCACTATGAGCCATATTCATAGTTGTTCCTGAATGGATTTAAGAAGTCCAAAGTGAGTATGTGAAAGACCCAAAGACAAGGAGGCTAATTGAAGAAGTTGAAAACAACAAAGAAACAAACTCCAAATATTCATGGGAAAAGACATACTATGGTACAAACAAAGAATATATTTACCCAGTTCATCAAAATTAAAAACTCAAGTCTTAAAAGAGAACCTTGACTCCCCAACAACGAGCCTTGTTGGTTTTTATAAAACATACCACAATATCCACCAATCCTTCTTTTGGAAGGGAATGAAGAATAATATCCAGAAATATGTGTTTGAATGTGATACCTGTCAAATGAAGAAGTTTGAAATGGTGGCTCCTCCCAATCTCCTACAACCCCTTCATATTCCGGCCCAAAAATGGTCTGAGGTATCCATGGATTTTATCATCGGCCTTCCTACATCAGATTGAAATGATAGTATATTTGTAGTCATTGACATATTAACAAAATATGCTCATTTCATTAGTATTTCATCCAAAGCAAAATCAATCCAAGTCGTNACATCAGATTGAAATGATAGTATATTTGTAGTCATTGACATATTAACAAAATATGCTCATTTCATTAGTATTTCATCCAAAGCAAAATCAATCCAAGTCATAGATAGTTATGTAAAGAATATATTTAAGATCCATGGGTTTACCAAGGTTATTGTTAGTGTGAGGGACCCCAAATTTACCAGCAACTTCTGAAAAGAATTGTTCCAACAAGTTGGGACTTCATTAACTATGAGTACCTTGTATCACAAATGGAAAAATTGAATTAGTAAACAAATTCCTTGAAGGATACCTGAGGAATTATGTGAACAACTGACAAACTAAATGGGTACAATGGTTACACCTTGAAAAATAGTGGTACAATAGTACATATCATACACAAACAAAAATGTCATCTTTTGAATCCTTATATGGGTATCCACCTTCTACATCAAGAGAATATACCATCAACAATTTCAAAGTTCCAGCAGCAAGAGATTACTTAGAGACATCTGATGAGGTCATCTGCATTTTGAAGAACCATCTCGAACAAGCAAGAAATTGCATGAAACAAAAACATACTAAAAAAGAACTGATCGAGAATTTTAAGTGGGCAATTGGGTATTTTTTCTCGTTCAACCATACAAACAAACTTCACTAAAAAATTCCAAAAATCATAAATTTGCACTCAAGTTCTATGGCCCATATCAAGTTCGAAAGCGAGTGGGACAAGTGGACTATTCTCTAGACATCCCAAATAAAGGAAAAATACATGACGTCTTCCATGTGTCATGCCTAAAGAAGACAGTGGGCTCAACCACTCACATACAAAATGAATTGCCTATGTTAAATGATGAAGTAAAATTAGTGTTAGAACCATAATGCATTTTGAACATTAAAACCGGAACAATTCACTCCAGATCAATCAATGAATACCTTATCAAGTGGAGAAACTTACCAGATGATGAAGCTACATGGGAAAATGAATATTTTCGTTCGCACCATCTATCCTTACCAATACTTCGGGGATGAAGTATTCCAGACAGGGATGACTTGTAATAAAACTAAATTGTTTAGTAAATTAGTTAGTAATTTGTTATTTATTAATGAATGAATTGATAGGTCACAAAATTTAATTGTGACCCTTGACTTGCATAAATATAGATTGCGTTCCTTGTAAAAAACATCAATTCAATAAATAAAATAAATCTTCTGGAATATACATTCCACTTTGTGTGAGTTGGTTCTTTCTCCTACATCCAACACTTCCATATTTTGCAGCATTCATCCTATTGAAGTATGGGTGAAAGGTTTCTTTTTTATGGTGCGACATGAAGAGTATGGACTTCCGATCTCCCCTTTTGATGATGACATGACTAGAGTGCCATATTATTTACATTTGAAACAACATCCTTTGTTACATTAAGATGATATACATATTCATGGGTGTATTTATGAGACTTCTTTTAGCCACTTGAAGTCTTCATGTTTTCTTTGCTCCTTATTTAGTTAATTTTTTTGTTGGAGGTTCTTCATTCACTTATTGGATGAAAGAACACATGGATGATTATTATTTTGATGCATCTTACATTCTTTTGGAGCAACATTATAGGACATGGATCCTCACCTATGTCATTGGAGCAGATTTGATATAATACTTGATGCTTGTGTGTATGGGCCACATGATGATCTACTTACTTGGATGTACAAGCACTTTCATGATCCTTTTATGAGGTACCTTCTTGATGTACAATTGTATGATGTAGTTATGTACTTTAATAATCTATATTTTGTACTCATGATGTTTGGAAGGGTGCAATACAAGCAATGGGATCTGAGTATTGCTTGGTTTCAATTTTGGGGACAACAAGAAGTAGGGGATATTGAGTCACCACTTGTGAAGTTTATTGTAATCAGAGTAGAGAAGTAACAAGCATGGTGGTTCCTCTTTGAAACTTTCTTGGAATCTTGGAAATTCAAGTTTGGAAACTCAGTACCAACTTCAAAGAATTATACATAAGCAAAAAGGGCTGAAAGTTCAGAAAATGTTTTCAAAATATGGAGGTAAAGATTATTTGAGAAAATTTGGTTTTGATGGATTTGATTAATCCTTTTGGTGTTAGTGGTTATGTCACATTATATATCAATATGCAAATATCCACATATCTTTACTTTTGGAAACACACAATTGTAGTACATGAGTGCCACTACTCAAACTGAATCTAAGGTTTGAAGCAAAGTTTTGGAAGGAATGAAGGTTATTCAAAATACATGTTTGAAATTGCTTGAGGAAAATCAATCTTGAGTGGGGAGGACTATCATGTCCCCAATTCAATAATTTCCAATTAATACTACTTGCAAATAATGTTTCACTAACGTACTAGTTCCTAGGTTGAGATGGAGACATAAATTTTGTAATAAGGGGATATGGGACCCAAAAGTACTTCATTTTACCATATTCACATTTAAATGGGTCACATAAATGATAAATGATAAGAAAATAAGGTGGAATGGGTTCATGGAGACACTTGAAAGCTTGTGGAGCCTTTAGGTGACTAGATTCCCCACACACTTGACATGATCTTCATCCAAATTTAAATACATGGGTAATGTAACATTATTGGAGGGTGATGTGGTGTTAAATAGAATATAATGAGACAAGGAATTTGAATTATTAAAGGAGAGTAAATCCTATGGAAGAGGAAGAGACTATAAGACAATGTGTGCCACTTGGAAGGAGATTCCATGCACTCTATGACAACAAATGATGAAAGATTCTATGACAATTATGACAAATTAAGACATGATTCTAGACATATGAAAAATATGACATGAAAGGGATAAAATATCCACCAATGGGTTTAATTTTGGAGTTAGAGGAATCCATTCGAATTGGGGAAAGAATTGGAGCATGAAGAGGAAGACACATGTCATAGGAGTTACTAAACCACTAACATGAGTTGGAGGAAGCCCATGGAGGGAAATTCGACCTTAAGAGGCCTGATGAATAAATGATTTCATGAGGAAGGATAATGGATTTAGATAATTTTTTAATTTTTCTTTTTCATTTTGGAGAGATTTTGCTTGTCCATTGCATGGTGAGTGTTCACTCTCCTTGCTTGTGAACCAATGTCAAGGGAATTGAATTCCTTCCATGTTGGTTGATGGAGAGGAAATTCATAAATATTATTGAATATTAATGAATTATTTTTAGTTACAGGTTGAAATCCCATACATTTCAAATTCTCATCTATCTCCCTATTCTCTCATTCCTTTTTCTCCATTCCCCCACACTCTCATGTTGAGGATGCACTTGTTGGAGCGGTGCTAGTGCTGTGCTGAGTATATTTGATGCCAAATATTTGATATATTATGTATGTCTCTGTAATGTCATTTCTATATTATCTGTAAGTCAAAATACCAGAAATACATGTATGAAAGGCTTGCATTCCCATGCTCATGAATAACTAGTTTTCATGGATTTGGATTCAACCTTGAAGTAGTTTTATATTAGATTTGTATGAGGGATATTATATGAGTTTGATGATGTTGTGACAAAAATATATGATGTATTACTCTTTTATTTAATTTCCCTATTATCTGAGGCTCTAAATCCAATAAATCCATACGTGAAATGCTTGCAATTTCATGCTATTAAATCACTAGTTTCTATGTATTTGACTCCCATACTGAATGAGTTGTGTACCGGACTTGTATGAAGGGATTTACATAATTTTTAATATTGTTGGGGAATAAAGTTTTATGCTGTATATGGTATTTATATGTCACATCCTGATCTGAAAATTTAACTCTACCTTTCATATGTCAATATAGAGCTAGTTATGCAATTTCCCCATAAGCAATTTCACTGAAAGTGGCCATGCAAATGTTCCACTTTATAATCGGTTTACAGAGATAATACAAATGATTAATTAAATACACTCCTGTATTATATTCATCACCACATTCTATTCTCAAATTTTGTAGGTTCATACTATATTTGGAGATCCAAAAGTGTCATCTACCCTTGGGGGTTTTAACATCGATTTCCTAGTGTTTTTGTCCTTCTTTCCCTATGGCCAAAATAAAGTCATGGAAGAAATTGGAAAGTGTATGAGAATTAATATTATGCATTATTATTTCCTAATACCCCTCAAGCTCTTCCATACATAATTTGAAGTCATTTGGGTAAACTTGGGTTTCACTAGTCTAAAGTTAGAAATTGGCCAAAGTTGTGCAAACTTGAGTAACATGTAAAAATGAATTTATTATTTTACCATTGAGTGTATGAGGTATTTAATTATGTTTTAAATACCATAGTATCCCTCCATAATAATTTTGGAAAGGTTCGGTGGTGTTTGGAACCAAACCAAGATAGACTAGTTGACCACATTTTCCTAGTAAATTTGGATTGTTTCTCCTTAACCAAAAATAAGGTTTCATAGGTCTAATGTCAGATGAAAAGTCTCCATAAACCATATTGGTATGTTTTAAGGCTCACAATACCATTTCCTTTCAAATTCAGGACCATTTGGTGAAAGTTGGAACCCTATAGAGTCGTGACTAGTTAAGCTCGAATTCACTCAAATTGTAATTTTCTCCAAAATACCAAGTAGGGACATTACATAAGTAATATACCAATAAGAGAGAAACAAAAAAGGTTCTAAACAAACCAGAGTGTCAAGCACCAATAGGTTATGGACTTGGCTTTGGTGTTGCAAACACCTTTCTCAACTGCCTCATTCAAATTAATCCATCTAACAGTGTAGGGGCCAAGGATTGTATTCCCGCATGTCTACTGGGTTTGTTATCTGGTTTAGAGTATATATTAATATTATTGTCCCAATAGGAACCATCTCTGTCAGAGTCCTATGCTACATCGAAGGATGTTTGAATAATGATGTTGAAAAGTATCACTAGAAGCAAGTTTTTGGCTTCCATGGTAAGGAATCGGGATAAGGAAGAAGTCATGGATTTGAAAGGTATGCATTGGATCAGAACTCATCATCAACATGCTTATGTTGAGTAAGATGAATTTTTTTTTTCTTGCAGAAAAATTGAGCATTTTTCACGGTGATGCTGTTGGTGTGAGAAACTCAAATACTTTTGAAAAGAATAAAGTTATTTGCAACTCTCAGAATGAAGTACTAGAACAATATTTTAGTCTTAAAAAATCGTTCTTTGTGAATGAGAATACTTAACAAGATCAAGGTATTTCATTGGTTTATCATGTATCATCCAAAGCTAAGAAAAAAAATGGGAAGGAACTTTGTTGCGAAGATTGGTGGAAACGTCATGCAACCTATTTTCTATCCCAATCTAGTGAATCAAATTTGGATACATCTAATATATTGTGGTGCTTGCACCATGTTCAATATGGTTTTCAAACAATCATAATCAATTCTAAGCAGTGCCAAACTGCTCAATCTAATGGAACAACTTCCCAACTCCACGAGGAATCCTCTTATTGCTCTGAAAGCTTGGTGGAAATGTAATACAACCTCTTATTGCTATGAAACTTGTTGTCTCCTGTTTAAATGGAAATCTACTAAAAACGCTAATAGTAGGGACATTGTATCTATGATACTCTTGTTAGTGTTCACATTTACTATAAGTGAGTATGAAGAATCATAGGGGAGTCCAAGCTACCTCTTGGAATATGAAACCAAGGGTCATATCTTTATACATTTATACATGTATCATCTTAATGGAAAATTCAATATCATACTTATTTCTATTTGGTTTTTTATTCTCATTAAAAATGATTCCAACAGTGGTCTCAGAGTCCTAATGTTTGATGGGAATTTTTGTCAGACTAATCATCTACCAACTCTTCTACCTATAGTAATTGCCTCCTCATTGGTGTTCTGGTTCTCTACAAACCCTAACATTTTTTTTATCTATTTATTCTTCATCCACATTTCATATATCCACATGCATGTGCCTAATGTCTATACATGCTACCTATCCACATATTCATCTCTACACATGACTAGTATCATAAGTTATATTTTCAAACTAGTATGTAAAATCAAAGACCCTAAATCCCCGTACTCACATTTTATTCGCATTCAATATCTTCTACCTGGATTTTAATTTGGATATTTCATCCATGGTGATTATGGATCAGGTTCATTTTTTTGTAGTTGGCATACCTTATACTTGCACCAAGTATTCCAAAGAAAACCCACCTATGAGAATTGAAATAACGCCTTCTTTAGCCTCAATTTGAAGAAAATATTTGTCTTCAATGGTTGATTTGGCATTTTGTGGAGAAAGAAACCACAACAATCTATAAGGTGGGTTGTGGGATTTCTAAGGGTCATTAATGAGAAGGTTGTGGGAATCAATCTAGGGACTGCGAATGCCATGGCCATTTTCCTCAAGTAAATGTTGGATATCTGTCCCATCACATAACTCACACAATTCATTATGCAACACTGTGTTCAACACTAGAGATTATACCTTAAACATTACAATAGGGAATTCCTCAGGGTTTTTTCATCATGGTTGACTTCAACATTATTTGCAATGCCTTCTAAATCAAGGGAATCAAATACATGTTATTAACTTATGTTTAATTCTCCATGTTAGAAGAGTTCCATATTGGTTTTGGAAGAGAAAGCATAAATAAATAGAAAATATATATCAATAACACACAGAAATGAAACAATGAAAAACACACAAATTGAACACATAGATTTTACATGGTAAAACCGTTAATATGGAAACATCCGTGGGAAAAAATTATCGGTATTCTTATTATTCAAGGATGGATATTACAACATCTTACAACCATTCCTCACACACTTTGACATTGTGATTTCCTCTATGGGTTACATGGATATATAACATTTCTTACACAGTTACATAAATTTGACCAATTAAATGCACCCCTATCTATATTCTAACTTGATTTGTTTGGTCTCAACCGAAGCCAGAATAATATGGATCTAGAAGATGGCCATACCCAATCCCATGGGAAATTGGTTTTCACTGTTTCAATAATATCCACCTTGAAAACAATTTACTTGATACCTTTCCCATTTCTTTATTCATCACCTTTCTCGTAAGCCAAAAGAATCTAAGAACCACCACAACTTGTCTAATGTTACTGTTTTCGTGAACATTCCTGCACAACTATTTTGAGTATAGATTTTCTCAAGAACTACTCCACCTTCATCAATAACCTGTCTTACAAAATGGTATTTAATAAGAACATGTTTTGTTTTACTGTGATAAGTTGGACTTTTAGCCAAATGAATAAGACTTTGAAATTGACTATCACAAAATACTTTTACATTATTTTGTATCCTTCCAAACTCACCTAGGAAACATTTCAACCGGATTTCCTCTTTGCAAGCATGTGAAGTAGATATATATTATACATCCATAGTCGATAAATCAACAATGTTTTGAAGCTTTGACATCCAACTAATAGGTACACTTGCAAGAGTAAAGGCATATCTTGAATTGGATCTTCTTTTTTCCAAGTCACCTGCAAAATATGAATTGACATAACCACATACTAAATCACTAGAACCATTAAAGGTGATACAATAATTACTTGTGCCTCTAAGTTATCGAAGCACCCATTTCACTACTTCCCAATTATCTTTACCTGGATTTTCCATGTATCTACTGACAAAACCAATTATATGTGAAATGTATAGTTTGGTACATACCATCAGATGCATCAAGATTCCTACGACATTAACATATGGAACATGAGACATATACTCCCTTTCTTCATCATTACTAGCACACAAACCCGAAGAAAGTTTAAAATGGGAAGCCGAAGGGATATTTACTAGTGTCACATGATTCATGTCGAATCTCTGAATTATTTTCTCCACATAATTCTGTTGTCATAACCAAACTTACATTTTTTCCCATCTCTGTGTATCTACATGCCTAATATTGTTTTTCTTGCTCCTATATCCTTTATATGAAATGTACTAGATAGTTGATCCTTCAACCTACTGTTTTCAACCATGATTTTTCTTGCTACAAGCATATAATCAACATATAAATCCAAAATAATGAGCATGCCATTTGATCCATCCAACAGTTGGCATTGTTGTCGACCTCGAATAGTCTTCACCTCGACACGACCTTGACAGGTTCAATGTCGACTTCAAAATATTCCACACCTTGACAAGCATCGTCGACATCGATGTTCGACATGAATACAAGAAATTGGCCCCCTACATTCCAGTCACCTGTAATGGTTGAACTTCTGAACCGTAACTAAATGTAATGCGCATGCAACCCAAGTGTTCTAAACACTCTATATAATCATGTATATTATTGTAATATATAAGCAAGCGAGCAAGTAATAGAGAAGTAATGAATTAACATAGATTGGTTCGAATTCTTGCATATTTTCTGTGTGTAGTGTATTTATTGCTTTACTTATTAATATTATGCTTCCACCATAACAATACTCAATTCATTCAATAGAATTGTTGTCTCTGCCGTACACCTGGGCACCCAGATCATTGGTATCAGAGCGAGTTCATGCTTAAGTCATGTGTAGACACTTCTATCGAGGTTACTTGACTTATTCATGTTCAAACATGCTCGCAAACTCAGCAATACAGGAAGACACTACCCTTGACTTTGGAGTATCTATCTACTTGCACCACCAAACCGAAGATCACAGGAGAAACAAACAACAGACACGTAACTAATGAGATAAATAAATTCATAGATAAAGCACTCGCTCAATAGAGAAAAGTAATTTTCACCCAGTTTAATGAGATTCTCATGCAATTTTCCTCGACATCAGGAGGATTCTCGACGAGATCCAACTATGACAAAATCAGTCCTTTCAAAGTGCAAATGAACTTGGACATATTGAATCTAGAAGGAAATATTGACGCAAAATCTGTACATAATTGGGTACAACAATTGGAATCCTATTAGTCAATGAATTAACTCTAAGAAGCCAAAAATATCATCATTGCATCCTTAAATATGTCGAACTCTATACATTGCTGGTGGGATAACGTATCGACAAATATGGAGAAAGGCGAATACCCCATATATACATGGGAGAAATTTGTAGAGTACGTTTGGAAGGAGTTTTACCCGCCTAGGTACATTGAACATTAGTATAAGAAGTGGAAGCAACTAAGGAAATGGAAATACTAGTTCATGTAGAGTTACACCGATGTGTTTTATCGACTCATGGTGAGACTTGGCGTTCAAGAAGAAGAGAAATTGCTTGTTCTGAAGTACGTCAACAAATTGACCCCGCACATTCAACAAGAGATGGAGTTTCTGACTGTTAGTACGCTTGTCGGTGAATTCGACTATGCTATCAAGCTTGAATCCAAATAGAAAGGAAAAAAACGCTTCAAAACCAACCTAATAGCTTGAACATCTGATAAGAAGTCACCTTCCGACTTTGAAAATTCAAGACACCCTTCTCAGTTGACTCCGCCAAAGTAAGACTATGGAATAAAAACACTCTAAAAAATACAAGATGGAACGTAGAAAACAAGCCCCTATCAGGAAATGGTGTTATTACCACAATTCATCATGGAATGCAAGGCTCATAAGACATTTTTGGAAAATTTGTCTACCTCCAACTTGTTCGAAAAAACCATGGCAGAATCTGACCCAAAAGCATTGACCCTTTTTGACATCAACATCGAACACTCCAACATCCTCGACTATCATCGAAGAAGAGGAACTAGAGATCCTATTCGATACACATATATGGGTTTAAGATAATACATTGCATTTTATTGTGGATAAAGGAAGCCAAAAGAAATTTGTTTATAAATATATCGTGAAGAAATTAGGTCTTGTCACCAATCCACCCCAGCCTTATAATATCGGTTGGATGAAGGATGGATAGGAACTGAGAATCACTGAACAATGCAAACTCGCCTAATTCATTAATCATTTTGGATATGAAGTACTCTAAGATGTGGAACCTCTTTCCGTAGTCAATGCCTTGTTTGGGAACCATTACCTATGAGATCAACATGGAAGTTATCAACCATGACCTCAGAAGGTGATTGTAAAAATACGAAAACAATGGACCAGAGCGACGACCTACACAACCGGTTGTGATGGTATATGCTAAAAAAATAAAGAAGCTCATAAACCATGCTCAGAGATTCAAATTTATCATGATTAAGACTCAACATCCCAGGAATACTGCAACAACTAGTTGACTCACCGACCAATGCATCTCTCGACAACATAAGAAGATCGACAATATCCTTGATGAATATCGTACCGTATTTTAAAATCCAGATAGAGTACCTCTACATTTCCAGATAAAACACTCCATAAAATTCTTCTTGGTTCTTCATTACCTAACACATATGTTTACAGAATATCCATTATCGAGAATGAATAGATTCATAGATAGATTCAATATTTGATCAACAAAGATCACATTTGGACCAACTCTTCCCCTTGTGGAAGTCCAATCGTCCTCATTCCAAATAAAAATGGGACTTGGTGCATGTGCATTGAATATCGTGTTGTCAACAATATTTTAGTAAATAATATATACCATCTACCACAGATATATGAACTAATCATCTGTCTGAAAGGTTCTAAATTCTTTACTAAGCTCGACCTCAAATCGGTATATCATCAAATTCTGATCGAGCCCACTGATGTATGGAAAACTAATTTCAAAACCAAGGAGGATTATTTGAATGGTTATTCATTCCTTTCAGCTTAACCAATGTACCTTCAACCTTCATGCAATATATTGATGACATTCTTTGACATTACATTTGTAATGTCCCCATTCAAATAATTGCATAGCAGGAAAATTCCATCAATCCTACTAGTTCCCTAGGTTGGGTGGAAACATTGGGAAGTTAATAAGGGAGATAATAAATTGTGTTTAGACATTAGAAGGAATAAATATCTATTTAATGGAGTTAATTAAATTAATGCAAGTGAAAAATGAAATGGCTATGGAGAATGGAGACTATGGGGCCCACTCAAGCTAGAATTCCTATGTTAAATGACATCCTCCTCTTGCAATCTCAAATCTATGGGAAGTATAATGTTTTTGGATGGATTATAAGGTTAATATAATTTTCCATATACTTCATAGGTAAAATTTGGGATGAATTGTAACTTACATGGGGAGAGGAAGATCCAAATGGGAGTTTTATGGACACTTGGCTAGATTCCCCTTACATTTATGACATCTATGACACCAATGATGGAGATTTTATGACAGTTATGACACAAGTCAGATCTTAAGGATGAAATATGACATATATAACATGTCAATAATTAATATATCATATTATAGGGTGCTCATGGGAGTTGGATAAGGCCAAGAGGCTCCTACTAGAATTTGGGAGAAAAGGGAAGGTGAAGAGAGAGGCCACATGACATAGCATGAGAAACCACACCAATTCGACTTGGATTTGGTTTATGGATGGATTTAGAACCTAAGAATACCAATAATGTTTATAAAATTCATGTATTATCCATGATACGTCCCTTTTGATCATTTGTGAAAATGTTTATTGTGAAGAGAGAGAGCTAGTGGATGACTAGTTCATGCCTTAGCCAATTTCGAGGGTGAAAGATTACCATCCTAGTTGGTGTTTGGAGAGGCCACTTAGGTATTTAAAGGAGATTAAATGGAGTCATAATTTACAGGTGCAATATATAGCATCTTTTGGACATATAAATTTCAGCTTTTTCTTCCTTTCATCTTAAGTTTTTTCACCATATTTCAGCTCTATGGAGTGAGGCGCACTTGGTGAGCTATTCATCTCTTTGAGGGAGCTTCTCTTGCTCCAGTATTTTGTATTCTGATGTAAATGATATTATATTTAAGTTCATAAATATATCAGGTATAAATTCCAAGAAATCTCATGTATTATTGCTCAATAATGAAGAAACAGAGCCATTTCCCCACTACCTTGTTGTAAACTCTTGTAATCTTGATGGATTCGAATGGATGTATAAAATATTGATGATTTATGAATGAATGGAATGTAATTAAATTATATTATGGGTTTCATGTTCACTAACTGAGAATTGGTGGCCATTGGGTCGAATTTCATGGCAATTGGAGCAAACTACACCTCATTTCCCCAAGGGTCCAAACTAGTTTTTTATTTATTTTTTATTTTATTTTTATTTTTTTATATATGATTAAAAGAAGTGATAACAACAATGGGAGGTCAATTGGTTATGCATATGAGTATCGGATAATGTATTATACACATCCCCTTATTCAATTCAATAATTTGAGTGGGTTTCTGCACATTTGGGAAGCCATTTCTACCACTTACCCCGAGGGGTATTTGAGCCCAAAATTGCCAGTAAAATAATCTATCTTGTTTAGAATTTAGTATAGAATTACAGAAGTGATTGGAGGTCCATAATACATCCCTAAACATAATAATTAATTTATTATATCATTCATACACCTTTTCTGAATATTTGGGAGCAATTGGGCTGATTTGGAGACCAAGACACTAAAACTAGTCAAGAGCCAAAATTGTGAAAAAATTGGAAAATTGGGAATTTTCGTAAAAATTAAAAAAAAATGGACATTAAAAGTGGTATCGGAGCATGGTATTGGAACCTTATGGTGTTAAAAATGATTCAAATCAATAAAACACCACCCTTATAATATGAATTGGAAGGTGCTTGGCTTGTAGAAGAAGAACTAGAAGAAAAAAAGGTACCTTTGACTAAAGCTATGGCTCACGAGGGAGAAGACTACACTAATGAGAAAATGAAGTATCTCAAACTTATAAAACACCTGTTTGAAGAATTATCCAAGGAAATTACCCAAAATATGGTACACATGACCCAATAGATAGAAAAAGGATTTTAATTGATGGCCAGTCAAATGGGAAGCAAAGGGATAATAGGAGATAGTGGTAGTTCACAATCAGCAGAAAATAAGACAATGGGTGAGGAAATTTTCTCATGAACAGGACCTCATAATAGAACCCATGAATTTCAGACCACACCAAGGCCTACTGCACCTAAATTTCTTATTTCCAAAGAAGAGACTAACATTCAATTTGAAATTGATACAATAACAAAAGAATGGGCTAAATTGGATGAAGAGTGTAGGAGAAGTATAACATTTGAGCAGTACTTCACCATGGAAAAAAAACTCAAAAATAAGGAGGACAATAAGTCTCTACACCCAAACAAAGAATTGAATTGTGTCATAGGTAAAGTGCCACTTCCTACTTTTGATGGTTCATCTCAAAGTTCTGCTAACACTTGGGTGCAAAAATTGGATGTGTATTTTTAGCTGAATCCAATGGCGGAAGAAGATGCTTTAAAATGGCTATTTTGAACTTGGATGGAGATGCCAATGAACGATGGTTCCATGGCCTGGAAACCTTGGGTCATGATCAGGTTAAAACATATGGGGAATTCATTGACAGGGTATTAGAAAGGTTTGAGAAAAAAGATCTAGAATTGTCTTTCAAAGAACTAGCACAATCGAAGTAGGTAGGGACTCCTATTGAGTATATGTTGGAATTTCAAAGATTATAAGTTAACATGGATAATGTATCTATGGGAAGGTTATTATTTCTGTTCATTGAAGGTTTGGAAGAGCCCTTAAAAGGTTTGGTCAAATCCCACAATCCTACTAACTTAAATGATGCAATGAGCTTGACTAGAGATCTTCAAAATGTGCTTCCTAGAACAAGATTTCTTCCCAAGCCTAAATTCATATTTGAAAGAAATCCTTGGAAAAAGGATGCACCTAATTGTTGATGTATTTGTAACTTCGGAGTGTATTAATTTATGTATCTTATGTATTGTAACCCGATGTTTATTTTGGGATGTATCTATAATGTAATTGAGTCATGATGTCATGCCCTGATGTTTCGATCGGGAGAATCAATAATGTAAACAAGTCATGTCAAGTCATAGTGGGTAACCCTCCAATTGTCTAAGGGTTAAAGTCCCTGCAGTTTCGGGGCACTAGGGTTATTAGACTCTCCAAGTAGAGGTCGGCCCTAGTAGGGTTTTAGTCATGTCGGGATTAGTATAAATAGAGAGCTGGAATCTCTATTTAGAACACATCACTCACACACTCAAGTGTAGGGCATAGTTGAGGAAGGAGAAGACACTAGGGCTAGACAAGAAGAAGGTTACTACTGTCGAGAGTGCATCTTACTGTTTTGGGGTTTTACCTTTTGTGCTGATTCTATCTTTGAGGAAGTTGCGGGGTTTTCTCCATTTATGGTTTCCCCGATGAAAAACACTGTGTTCATTGTATCTTGTGTTTGATTGCTGTACTTGTTGTTCTCTCAGTAAGGATCCTAACATAATGCTAGCTTGTATGTCGAAAAACTAACATGGTATCAGAGCTAACCTGAGAACAAGACACTGTGCAGCTGCGGGAACTAGGGATTTCTAGTTTGTGGATCTCTCTCCACACATTTTTAGCAAAAGTAAGGTGGAATAACTCTCCTCCTTAGGGCGCATCTTTCTGTTGAAGCAGAATCCAATTCTGAGGTTTTTTAGTTTTAGACCTGTCACTGCTGCCGAAAATTAGGGATTTTCACAGAAGAGGAATTTTTCAGTGAGCCCAGGCCTGGATTGATCTCCTCCCCAAAATCAAATTTAAGGACAAATTTCAAGGCATTTGGGTGGATAGAACTTTGAAAAAGAAAAACCCTAATTTGTTCCTGAACCAACTCTATAGGATTTCAGCTCAAATTTCAGATTCGACATCTTGACCTAGTAAGATCTAAAATATTTTGTATTTCCATTTGAGGTTCTCAGTTAAGATGTCTCATCATACCAAGCTTGATGAAAATATTGAGGGAGCTGATAACTTCTGAGCTTGGAAGTATAGGATCTCCCTGGTCTTGGAAGAGAATAAGTTAGACTCCTACATCCATGAGGAGTTTCCAGTTCCAGAGGGAGATAAGGCTAAGGCCTTACATAAGAAGAAGTTGGTTATCACAAAGAGGATCATTGCTGATTCTATCAAGGATCACCTTGTCCCACAAGTGTCATCTCTCAAGACACCTAAAGCTATGTTTGATGCCCTAACCAAATTGTTTGAAGGGAAGAACATAAACCAGAAGATGACTCGAAGAAACCAACTGAAGAATGTGAAGATTCAGAATGCAGAGATCATCCAGTCTTACTTCACAAGAGTTTCTCAGATCAAGGAACAACTAGAAGAAGTAGATGAAGAAGTGGAAAATGCAAGGATTGTGATGAATACCTTGAATGGCCTTCCTAGGTCATGGGATTCTTTCATCCAAGGAATCTGTGCTAGAAAGAAGTTAGTCAAATTCAGCAGACTATGGGAAGAGTGCTCTCAAGAAGAATCTTGGATAGCAGCTTGAGAAGAAAATATGGGAAGTGAAGATCAAGCTCTTACGATACACTCCAAGTCACACTCCAAGTCAAAAAGAAGGAAAACTCATCACTTCAGAGGTAAGCACTCTCACAAAGATAACACTAGAAAAGATTTGTCTAGGATCATATGTTATACATGTGATGAAGCAGGGAATTATGCAAGGAATTGTCCAAAGAAACCAAAGCCAAAAAAGAGGAGCAACAAAAGAAGAAATCATACTTATACTGCAGAGGGTGATGAACCATCCAAGAAAAGATCCAGATATGAAAGTGAAGACTCTTCAAGTGAGGATGAATATGTTTTGATCTCCGCTCTCACAGGTAACATTACTCATGGAAGTGATTATTGGCTCATAGATAGTGGGGCTTCCAAACACATGACTGGATTCAAGGAATCCTTTGTGAGACTGTCAGAACATGAATCATCTCACAAGGTGAATCTAGGAGATGACTACCAATATCCAATAAAAGGTAGTGGGCAATATTCCTATAAGTTAGACTCTGGAAAGTATCTAACAATGAAGGAAGTATTGTTTGTGCCGGGACTTAAGAAGAACCTCCTTTCCATATCAAAATTAGATGCAAGAGGAATGCGGGTTGCATTCATAGATGGTCAAGTCATCATGTGGCCAAAAGGAAAGACTATCGATGATGCGGTAGTGATTGGAGAACAAGAAGGAGGATTGTACAAATTGAAGGGCCATCCAGAACAAGCCTTGGTCCATGAAACAGTAGAGCCAAGTGAACTTTGGCATAGAGGGCTTGCACATGTGGATTACAGAGCACTACCTATTGCAAGCAAAGCTGTCGAAGGTCTTCTAGAAATCCAAGCAAAACATGATGGGGTGTGCAAAGGATGTGCGAAAGGAAAGAATACAAAGAAGACATTTCCAAGCAACGAAAGCAAAGAAAAAGGAATCTTGGAAATCATCCACTCCGATGTATGCGGTCCTATGTCATCAAACTCTCTAAGCGGGTATGCATATTATGTTTCTTTTATTGATGAATTTTCTAGGAAGACATGGGTTTACTTCATGAAGAACAAAGATGAAGTATTCAGTAAGTTCAAGGAATTCAAAGCCTTGATCAAGAACCATACTGAAAAGAAGATCAAAACCTTTCGATCAGATAATGGCAGAGAATTCACTTCAAATGAATTCAAAGAGCTATGCAAAGAATCCAGGATTAAGAGGGAGTTGTCCACTCATTGCAATCCACAACAGAATGGGATTGCAGAGAGGAATACTAGAACTATCATGGAAGCTGCAAGAGCAATGCTTCATGATCAAGATCTTCCTATGCATCTTTGGGTGGAAGCTGCCAGAACAACGGTGTATGTACAGAACTGTACTCCACATAGAGTACTCAAGAACAAGACTCTTGAAGAAGTATTCTCCGACAAGAAACCAGAAGTCATCCATCTCAGAATATTTGGCTGTGATGTGTACATCCACATTCCAAAAGAGAAGAGGACTAAATTAGATCCTTTAGGAAAGAAGGGTATATTTGTGGGATACTCTAAAAGCTCGAAGGCTTACAGAATATATTTCCTAGGATACAAGAAGATTGACATCAGCAAGGATGTGATATTTGATGAAGACACAGCTTACAACAAATCCAGAAAGAGACCTGCTGAAGAACCTGAAGAAATAGAAGCACCCATAATTCATGATACAACCATGAATAAAGAAAATCAAGAAGAAGATCGAGAATTTGAAGAACCAGAAAGACCTGTAGATCCACCTCTAGAGAAGAATCGTCATAAGAGGAAACTTGCTTGGGTACGAGAACTTATCCAAGGTGCGGAAAGATATGAGGCTCCAGAAGCGAATCACAGAGAAAGAAAGAGGACCAGATCCTGCTCTGGGTATGTAGCTTTACTATGTGATTTCCTTGATAAAGAACCTTCCTGATATGAAGAAGTGGCATAACGAAAATAATGGAAGGATTCTATGATCGAAGAATACAAATTGATCATGAAGAATGATGTTTGGGATGTTGTCCCGAGACCAGAAGGGAAGTCAATTGTAACTTCCAAATGGATCTACAAGATCAAACATGCTGCAGACGGTAGCATTAAAAAATACAAGGCAATATTTGTGGCTCGGGGTTTCTCTTAAAAGGAAGGAATAGATTATGAAGAAACCTTTGCACTTGTAGCCAGATACACTTCCATCAGATCAGTACTTGCTTTGGCTGCAGTGATGAAATGGAAGATACACTAGATGGATGTCAAGACTGCTTTCTTGAATGGTGTAGTAGAAGAGGAAGTGTATGTAGAACAACCACTCGGTTTTGAGACACATGACAGGGAGTCTCATGTATGCAGATTGAAGAAAGCCCTGTGTGGTTTGAAACAGGCACCCAGGACCTGGTATGGAAAAATTGACAGCTATCTATCCAGTTTGGGCTTTACCAAGAGTAAAGCAGATTCCAACCTTTACCACAAGGTTGAAGATGGAAACCCAATGATGTTTCTTCTATATGTAGACGATCTATTTGTAACAGGTATGGATGGGTTGATTGCTGATACAAAGAGAAAGCTTGTTGCCGATTTCGAGATGAAGGACTTGGGTTTGATGCATTATTTTCTAGGTATGGAGGTGTGGTAGATTGCGGATGGAATATTCCTTGGACAAGGGAAGTATGCAATAGAGATCCTGAAGAGGTTTGGGATGATGGATTGCAAGACTATGGCCACACCTATGGCATCGAACCTGAAGCTATTGAGTGATGCTTCATCAGAGTTGGTTGGCGCTATGATGTATCGTCAGATGATTGGGTCATTGATGTACCTGACGAACATGAGACCAGACATTTGCTTTGCTGTGAACACCTTGAGCCAGTTCTTGACAGATTCGAGAAATGTTCACTTGATTGCTGCAAAGCATATTCTGAGGTACCTGAGGGGTATAGTTGATTATGGGCTCAAGTATGATGCGAATCAAAGGATTAACCTAGAGGGTTATGTTGATTGGGCAAGCAATGCCATCGATAGAAAGAGCACTTTAGGGTGTTGCTTCAGTATGGGATCAGGTGTGATCCCTTGGTTTAGCAGGAAGTAATCCTATGTGGCACTGAGTACAGCTAAAGCAGAGTATGTCACAGCTTGTTCAGCTAGTTGTGAGGTAGTATGGCTGCGGAAGCTACTGTCTAATTTATTTGATCTCCAGATGGATGCAGCTTGTATACATTGTGACAAACAGAGTTGTGTGAAGTTATCAGAGAATCCAGTGTTCGATGACAAGTCGAAGCACATCGAGATCAAGTATCACTATATCAGGGATATGGTGCAGAGAGGAGCAGTGAAGTTCCAGTATTTTGCGACGAAGGAAAAAATAGCTGATGTGTTGAGAAAGCCATTGGCCAGAGTGAAGTTCGGGTAGTTTAGGGAGAATCTTAGTGTTCTCCATATCGAGGTTTCCTCCAAGGGAAAGTGATGAGTCCCATAGCGATTCTAACATGGTGAGAGGATTGGTTCCTTCCATGGTCAAATGTAAGGGCTGAGCCATTCTGTCATGGTGAGAGGATTTGATTCCTTCCATGTCAGATATGAGTGCTGAGATCCATAGCCATTCTGATGAGTAGGTTAGATATAAGGGCTAAGCCATTCTGTCATGGTGAGAGGATTGGTTCCTTCCATGAAAGATGTGAGTGCTGGCCATTTTGTCGAGTAGGATAGATGTAAGGGAAACTACCATTCTGGGAATAGAGGTAATTGGTTAGTTACCAAGAACACTCAGTCCGGGATTGAGAGAGCCATTCTGATGAGTAGGTCAGATGTAAGGGCTGAACCATTCTGTCATGGCTAAAGGATTAGGTTCCTCCCATGTTAGATGTGAGTGTTGGCCATTCTGTCGAGTAGGAAAGATGTAAGGGAAAATGCCACTCTTTGGGAGAGTGGAGGCACCTGGTCCATTACCAGGTAGCTCAGTCGGGGACTGGGGACCATTCTGACGAGGGTGTAGGATTTAGTTCCTACCAGGTCAGATGTGAGTGCATGCCCTTTTGATGAGGGTGTAGGATTTGGTTCCTACCAGGTCAGATGTAAGTGTAGATCCTTTCCATCATTGTGAGCAGGATGCGATTCTATCCTGGATGAAAGTATGGAAATCTTTCATCATTGTGAGTAGGATGTGTTCTCGCCTGGATGGATGTAAGTGTAGAAATCTTCTGTCATTATGAGCAGGATGCGATTCTAGCCTGGATGAAAGTATGGAAATCTTTCATCACTATGAGTAGGATGTGTTCCTGCCTGGATGGAAGTGAGTACTATGCCTTTCTGATGAGTAGGTCAGATGTAAGTGCTGAAGAAGACCTACATGTTGGCTAGGCCTACAACCAACATGAAAGAAGGTTGGCTTTGTAGAACTTCCTATGATGAGAAGAATCATGAGATAACACATATGATGATGACCAGATGAGATCCAGATCTAGTTATGATGACTCCGAGAGATCCAGATCCAGTTATGATGACTCCGAGAGATCCAGATCGAGTGGTGATCCAGATCTAGCAGTGATGATCCAGATCGAGTGATGATCCAGATCCAGATCAAGAGATGATCCAGATCCAGTGATGATGTCCCATGATGATCCAGATTGAGAGATGATCCAGATTTAGTGATGATGTCCCATGATGATCCAGATTCGAAGAATGAAGATGAATTGAAGACGAAGATGACTTGAAGACTCAGAAGACTTGAGATGCAGAGGATGAGATGATCCAGTTGATACAGATAAAAAGACCAGTGCTGAAAATTGTGTTGAAAGAATACCTTCCTAGTTAAGAGGGAGTGTTGATGTATTTGTAACTTCAGAATGTATTCATCTATGTATCTTATGTATTGTAACCCGATGTTTATTATAGGATGTATCTATAATGTAATTGAGTCATGATGTCATGCTCCGATGTTTCGATCGGGAGAATCAATAATGTAAAAAAGTCATGTCAAGTCATAGTGGGTAACCCTCCGATTGTCTAAGGGTTAAAGTCCCCGCAGTTCCGGGGCACTAGGGTTATTATACTCTCCAAGTAGAGGTCGACCCTAGTAGGGTTTTAGTCATGTTGGGATTACTATAAATAGAGAGTTGGACTCTCTATTTAGAACACATCACTCACACAATCAAGTGTAGTGCATAGTTGAGGAAGGAGAAGACACTGGGGCTAGACAAGAAGAAGATTACTGCTGTCGGGAGTGCATCTTACTGTTTTAGGGTTTTACCTTTTGTGCTGATTCTATATTTGAGGAATTTGTGGGGTTTTCTCCATTTATGGTTTCCACGATGAAAAACACTGTGTTCATTGTCTCTTGTGTTTGATTGCTGTACTTGTTGTTCTCTCAATAAAGATCCTAACATAATGCTAGCTTGAATATTGAAAAACTAACATTGATAAGAAGTTTTGGCAAAGAGATAAATCTGAAAATAATAAGAAATATGGAAAAAACATGGATGAACTTCGAAGGAGAAAATTGTGCTTCACATGCTTCCAACCATGGACACTAGGGCATAAATGTGCTAAAGGAAAATCTCAATACATAGAAGTATTTTATGATAATGATGAGTATGAAGGGGGTATGGATGAATAAGGGAACATTTTAGATCAATATGAGGCATATGAGACAGCAGCTGAAGAAGAAAAACGAGAAGAAAATAAGCCTTCACCGGACAAAGCAAGAATGGCGGTACTTTCAGCAGTGCCTCACTATCACACTATTCGATGCAAGGGTGTGGTATTGAGACAAAGAGGTTAAGTTTTGGTAGATGGAGGAGCTACACATAATTTCATTTATGTAGAGATGGTGGAGAAAATAAAGATACCAAGTGAACCATTCGATGGCTTCACATTTTTCATTCCAGGTCACAACACAATGCAATGCAACACATGGGTTCCAAAGCTGCAAGTCAGCATAGGTAGCTATACTTTTGTTGATATTTTTTATGTGGTTGATGTTGCTGATATTAATGTAGTAATAGGAGTGCAATGGCTGTATTCTATATGAGAGAATTCAATTAATTATCAAATTCCTGCAATGAAATTTCAAGATTCAATAGGTGTACTAAGGGTTGTGAGAGGGCATCACACTTACCCAAAATAGGCAGTAAATTGCAATAGTATGAGATCTATATTGAGGCATGGTGATATAGAATGGGATACTGAATGTTATATCACCTCTCCCAAGACAAAAATCAAAGTTGTTAAACACCCAAAAGAGATAGAGACAGTTTTTCACAAATATGAAAATTTTTTCAGAGATCTTCCACATGTTAGACCACCTGATAGGGGGGTTGAGCATCACATTGTTTTGGAGGAGGGTACTTCACCCAATAAGATACCACCTTATAGAAATACCAAGAGTTTAGATATGAGATTGAGAAGTCCATTCAAGAACTCTTAGAGTTTGGACTTATTAGACCAAGCTTTAGCCCTTATGTTTCTTCAATAGTGTTGGTAAAGAAAAAAGATGGAACTTTGAGGATGTGTATAGACTTTAGAGATTTGAACAAGAAGAACATCAAGAATAGATATCCTATTCCTAGGATTTATGAGCTCATGGATGACCTATTTGGAGCTAATTAATTTTTCAAAATTGACCTTAGATCTGGTTATCACCAAATTTGGATGAAGGAGGAAGATGTGCAAAAGATTGCTTTTCGATGTCATTATGGTCACTTTGAATTTCTTGTTATGCCATTTAGGTTGACTAATACTCCAGCTACATTTCAAGAATGTATAAATAGAATCTTTTTCAAGAAGCTTAGAAGGTTTGTTTTAGTCTTCTTTGATGATATTCTCATTTACAGTAAAACTTGGGAAGAGCACTTGCAACACCTAGAGATTATGTTGAAAACTTTGCAAGAACAATCTTTGTATGAAAAGATGTCTAAATGTGAATTTGGGATAAAAGAACCATTATATCTTGGGAAAATTATTGGTAAATATGGAGTGAAATTTCACATGGAAAATATCAGGGATATCTTAGAATGACCATCACCAAAAAACATCACATAATTAAGAGGCTTCATTGGAATATGTACATACTACAGGAAGTTTGTGAAAGGGTTCTCCAAGTTAACTTCTCCACTCACTGATTTGACTAAAAAGGATGGCATATATGTGGTAGTGGATATATTGAATAAGTTTTCTAATTTATTGGCTGTTACATCCTCTTTTAGTTCTGCATACGTGGCTGACCTTTTTTTCAAATAAATCTTCAGATTGCATGGGCTCCCCAAGAGCATTGTGAGTGATAGAGATGGTAGATTCATGAATGCTTTTTGGAAATAACTTTTCAGATTGGTGGGAAATAAGTTGAATCTAAGTACAATATACCATCCCCAAACTGATGGACAAATAGAGAGGGTGAAAAAATGCTTGGAAAGGTACCTTCGAAACTATGTGGGAGAATAGAAAAAAAGATTGGACAAAATGGCTACACTTGGGTGAGTTTTGCTACAACACTACCTTTCACATGTCAATAGGTATGTATCCATTCAGAGAATTATATGGTTATGATGAAACTACATTTTATGATATGATATTTGGTGATAGTATAGCTCCAAGAGATAAATATTGGGTGGAAGAAAGCGAAGAAATTTTAAATCTTTTAAAAGGCAATTTGTAGGTTGCCCAAAATCAACGAAAACAATATGTAGATAAACATAGAGAGGAAAGGACCTTTCAGGTTGATGATTTAGTGTATTTGATGTTACATCCATACAAAGAAACATCTCTCAAAAGGAATGGAACAAAAAATCTAAATCCAAGATACTATGGGCCCTACAAGGTAATCCAGAAGATTGGAGAAGTAGCATATGAGTTGGAACTCCTGGAAGGGAGTACAATTCATAATGTATTTCATTTTTCTTGTCTCAAGAAATATATTGGTCAGAAAATTGTAATTCTAGATACACTCCATCCTTTGGATGATGAAGGACAAATCACACTTATTCCGGGAAAGGGTTTGAAGACAAGGGAGAGAAGATTGAGGAGCAGAACAATCAAAGAATACTTGGTGCAATGGAAGGATCTACCAAGTGAAGATGCCACATGGGAAGAGGAGAATATTTTGTAGCATTGAAATCTGAAATTTCTTGAGGAAAAGAAATATTGAGTGGGGAGGACTGTAATGCCCGCATTCAAATAATTGCATAGTAGTAAAATTCCATCAATCCTACTAGTTCCATAGGTTGGGTGGAAACATTGGGAAGTTAATAAGGGAGATAATAAATGGTTTTTAGAAATTATAACGAATAAATATCTATTTAATGGAGTTAATTAAATGAATTCAAGTGAAAAATGAAATGGCTATGGAGAATGGAGACACATGGAGACTATGGGGCCCACTCAAGCTAGAATTCCTATGTTAAATGGCATCCTCCTCTTGCAATCTTGAATCTATGGGAAGCCTAATGATTTTGGATGGATTATAAGTTTAATATACTTGTTCATATATTTCATAGGTATAATTTGGGATGAATTTTAACTTACATGGGGAGAGGAATAGCCAAATGGGAGTTTCATGGACACTTGGCTAGATTCCCCTTACATTTATGACATCTATAACACCAATGATGGAGATTCTATGAAAGTTATGAAACAAGTAAGATATGAAGGATTAAATATGATATATATAACATGTCATTCCTGGATAGAGAATCTTAGATAACGCTCATGGGAGTTGGAGAAGGCTAAGAGGCTCCTACTCGAATTTGGGAGAAGAGGGAAGGTGAAGAGAGAGGTCACATGGCATAGCATGAGCAGCCACACCAATTCGACTTGGATTTGGTTTATAGATGGATTTGGAAAATTAGAAGACCAATAATATTTATAAAATGAAGGGATCAGCCATTAGAAGGCCCTTTTGATTATTTGTGAAAATTGTTATTGTGAAGAGAGAGAGACCTAGTGGATGACTAGTTCATGCCTTAGCCAATTTCGAGGGTGAAAGATTCCCATCCTATTTGGTGTTTGAAGAGGCCACTCAGGTATTTCAAGGAGATTCAATAGAGTCATAATTTATAGGTTCAATCTACATAATCTTGTGGACATATCAAGTTCATCTTGTTCTTCCTTTCATCTCAAGTTTTCTCACCATATTTCAACTCTATGGAGTGAGGTGCACTTGGTGAGCTATTAATCTCTTTGAGGGAGCTTATCTTGCTCAATTATTTTGTGTTATGACGTAAATTATCTTATATTTAAGTTCATAAATCTCTCAGGTCAAAAGGAAAATAAATCTCATGTATTATTGCTCAATAATGAAGAAACAGTTCCATTTCCCCACTACCTTGTTGTAAACTCTTGTAATCTTGATGGATTCGAATGTATGTATAAAATATTGATGATTTATGAATGAATGGATTGTAATTAAATTATATTATGGGTTTCATGTTCAGTAACTGATAATTTGTGGCCATTGGGTCGAATTGCATAGAAATTGGAGCAAACTACACCTCATTTCCCCAAGGGTCCAAAACTAGTTTTTTATATATGATTGAAAGAAGTGATAACAACCATGGGAGGTTGATTGGTTATGCATATGAGTCTTTGATAATTTATTATACACATCCCTTCCTTCAATTTAGTAATTCGAGTGTGTTTTTGTACATTTGGGAAGCCATTTCTACCACTTACCTCGGGGGGGGATTTGATCCCAAAATTGCCAGTAAAATCATCTATCTTGTTTAGAATTTAGTACAGACTTGAAGAAGTGATTGGAGGTCCATAATAAATCCCTGAACATAATAATTAAGTTATTATATCATTCATACACCTTCTTTTAATATTTGCGAGCAATTGGGTTGATTTGGAGACTAAGATACTAAAACTAGTAAAGAGCCAAAAATGTGAAAAATAGGAAAATTGGGCATTTTGGTAAAAATTTAAAAAAGGGACATTACAACATCAAAAAGTGTGTCATTCTGCCTAGATTATACCTTGATTTTAATTTGATCATGGTAAGAACATGTTAGACAATTTCAACACTGTTCGACAACATTGAATCTATTTGAACATGAGAAAATGCTCATTTACGATGAACAACATAAAATATTTGGGGTATGTAATAGAATCTAAAACCATTCACATCGATCCAGAAAAGTAAAAATCCTTAAATATTGGCCCATTCCTAAAAACATTCCTGAACCAAGAAGTTTTCTTAGTTTGACGAATTTGTATCGACAATTCATACTCAACTTCAGTCACATGGCTTGGCCTTTTCTATGTAGAGATCTATCATTGTATTATATTGATGAGTGGTTGGTATTTTCACCTAAGTATTCATTACTCCACTTATGGGGATATTATAATGTATTTCATCCATTGTGTATCCCTTTGACCTCACACATTAGGGGGAATCTATTATAGCGTGATTTGCAAGACCTAATACATCATGCTTTGATGGTCTATCCCTGTCCCTATCCAGACTCTTTTTATCCTTTTTTCTCACTATGACCCTGATGCTCCAGTAGAACCTTTTAAAAAGACATTTTTATATGTATATGTGGGTCATAAGTCTACATCTTGTGTATACGTAGCTTGCACCACTGCCACATGCATGTTTGGTAGCCCAAATGTTGCATTTTCATTCTATTTTCCCTTCACTATTCCTGTCACTCATCTCTATTCATCACTCCATTAACCATTCCTTATGCCATTTTCATAAATAAATATGGGTTACCTTGTTATTTTCCAATTTGTTTATTTTTAAGTATTTTAAGAGAATTTATAATTAAATATAAAGAAAATTAACATATTTTCATTATATCTCAATGTTGGATGAGTTTATGACATTTTCAGGCTTATTTGAAGACTTTAACAAAGTAAAAAATCACCACCTAGCCTCAAATTCGAATTTCATCTTCAAGCTTTGAATATTTGAAGAAGATTTGGGATCATTGTTTAAGCATGCTCAAAGGACAAGATTATAGAGTTATAATATCTTATCCAAGATATTATGGAGGATTTGAAGGGATAGGTTGAGAGAAAGGTGTATCTGTAATTATGAGTTTCTTATCTTCTAATTCAAAACATTCATGTATAAATAAGAGGGTTCTTTCTTCATTTGAGAGGAGGCATCTTTAGTGGTGTGGAAGTAGAGAAATAATTTATGTAAAGTCTTTTTAGAGTTAGTCATGGATATTATAATTTTGTAATAGAATTGATGTTTTAGAATATTTTGATTTCTCTATAATAGATTTGTCATTTTTAATTATTAATGGCTTTCATGTTTTCCTAGTTAATTTCATTTTATACAACTTTATGCTCGACTAGATTTAAATTTACTTTCATGTAATTTCCTACTTTCGTAAACTAGGTTCAAATTTAGACGCATGCATTTTTTTAGATTTAGACACATGATTTCTTAGATGAAGTTAAACGCATGTTTTCTTAGATTTTAGTCACATGTGTGTTTCCTTTTAAAGCATTAGAATAGGTTAGTGTCACTTTGATCCTGCATGTATTTTTCTTGCGCCTCTAAGTTTACAATATTCTTGGATAGATAATTTATGTCGAAATTACTATCATCTATTTCGCTCGACAGTTTGCTGTCGTTGCTGGGGTGCTAAAAGGGGATTAGAGTTTAGATAGGTTGTTTTTCTCTTATACAACAAAGGGGAGGAGAAACGATAAGACACAAGGATGCCTTCACTACGGAATTTCTGTAGTGTAACAGCCTGACGCATCCACTTTGGTGGGTCTCCCCAAATCCTTGTTGTTCCCTTTGCATGTAAATATGTTTCCTATTCGCAAAGTGTGATTTACTCTTCATGTAAGCGTGTTTAATTTCTGCAAGTATATTTCTTCTATGTGATTTTGTTTTTATGCAAGTGTGTTTTTCATTTAGTTTATTATTTTGCATTTGTTTGACATTTTTATACTATATGTTTGAGTTGCTTTCATTATGCACTAGTTTTAATTTCTCATGATTTCTAAGTTGGTTTCTTTTTGTTTCTAAAGTGTGTTATTTTCATTTATGCAAAGAATGATTTTGTTTTTTCCATTAGTTTTTATAGTTTTAGATTTAGATTTCAATTTGTTTTGATGTTTTTATTTGATCTATATGGAAGTATAAGAATACCAACAAGATGAGTTTAATGATACAATGAAGTGTGGAAAAACTCACTTAGATCCTAGCAAAAGGCGGGATCTCCTCTTCTCAGGAAGAGGAGATATTGACATCAGCTAAAAGATTAACCCCTCCTCCTGAAGAGAAAGAATCCTGTATATCAGATGAAGAACAATTATTCGAATATGATATCGAGGAGGAAAAATAAGAGTTCCAACATGATCTAAATTAGGAAGGAAATCAAGCCTATGAAAACCTTATCGAACGATAGTTCCAAGCAAGTACCAGGTTAGATCAATGTTTTTGTTTTTATTTCGTTAAAACACATCTACAACAGTTAATTTCGCACATTCTTGTACATGTTATATTTCATTTAGGAAAAGCGAAAGTGGATAATTTTGCACATTCTTGTACATGTTATATTTCATTTAGCAAAACTGAAAGTGGATATATTCTTATTATTGTTGCTTGCATGGTTACATTGGATATTTGACTACACACAATTAATTTCTAACTTCCAATTAAAGTAGAGTAGGTAGAATGTTATTTTCAATTTTTTTTAGCATTAAATAAGTATGCTCTCCTCCGCGCTTAGTGCAATATCGAGGACCAAAAAGTAGCATCTCTATAAATGTTTTTAGGAAGGATGACGATGTAAAAAATGCTTTAATTTTTTCCTTCAAACCTCCATTTGCTAAAAAATTTCATTTCAAATTTTACAATTTTGTATTAGAATTATTTAGATCTAAATTTTTAATGTAAGAATAATGTAAATAGAAATAATAATAAAAAAAGAACAAGACCGCCACAAAAAAAAAACCCATAAATTTCACCAAACATTTTAAATTAGGAATAAAACGAACTTTAAACAAAATTTGTTTGCATTTAACTTTAGTTGCATTGGGATTGTTTTGATTAAATATAGGAATGCAACTGAAAATGATTTTTTTACAATATGAGCTTTTCAAATCGTTATCGTCACCCATATATTACCCAGACTATGCTGCCATGTCATCGTATTCTGAATGACAGAGACAATGCCGTCGTCAAATTCCAATCCCAATTCGAGTTTGAGGAAGCTGTATTTGACAAAGATTGATCGGGCTTGACTGAGAACTTCCGGCCACAATATGATAGTGAAGGTAACGAGTGCCAATATTGTTCTTCATAAGAGTCATCCAAGTCCGTTAAATGAGAATCGACTACTTAACTAGTGACGAAACATACATCGTTATTTTCATGGCCAGGTACGAGTAAGTGGATCTCATATAAAAAAAGGGGCCTACAGTCATCTTGCACAATGCTAAGATTGACATGTTTAGAGGTGCGATGTGAAGCTTAAATCCCTTTTTCCTTTGCTTGATATACTCTTTACTTATTATATGGCTATAATCCTTATTAGCATGGAACAATGTGGTAGGGGGCCAATGGAGAGTTGTGGTTCCCTCCATCCGTAAAGAAACCATCTGCTGTAGGGAAATACTTAATATTTTATTGCGCTTATTAGGAACAAACCGTAGCTGAATGTGATGGACAACCTCCATAAATGATCAGACTCTCAAAATCTAGTTCCACGATAAAGTAACTGGCACATTACCAATTGAACTTATCGATCAATAGGTTTTGGTTGTTTTCCTATTGCAAAACATCTCTTCTCGGCCCTTGGACACATACATGTCCTACAATATATGTTTCGATTGCAAATCCCGCTACGAGGATCTTGAATACGCACTCATTCCTGCTGTTGGTAATGGGAGAGTACCAGTTCACAATAGTTGGGAAATAGCCTAGCGAAGTACAAGAGAAACATGTTATGGAAATTCTCATGTTTCCTGCATTGTTATTCCTGCATCGTTTTATTTGGGGATCTTGAATAATATGGTTGTTTTCATTGGTTGGTAATTTCCCCTCATTAGAAATGCATTTTGATTATGTGCGCTGAAATGATGACTCCCGGTCTTAAATGCATGCCCACGTGATACAGTCCTCTAGATAATTTTGCTGTGGAATATTACTATGTTCATTCCCATCATCATTTACGTAGACAGAGGCTGATTAGAAGGCGTTCTGGAATCATTGGTTAGATAGGAAGCGCAGAAGAACCTGGATTGATGATTAGTAATTGGGATGCGCTGAAAGATCATACTTATTTATCACTCATATTGTACTTATTTTTGTTGTCACTCACCTCACACTCCTTCATGGGTATCTGCCCCATCCATCATCTGACCCTTCTGCCTCACATATTAACCTTCTGCGAGAAGCCCTGTAATGCATATCGCTCATTAACCATTTCACCAAATGTCTCAAGTTCATCTATTTGATTCATATTGGAGAGCATTGCAGAGGAGGAATGTTCATAATCTATAGAGGCCTGCATATTCTTGCAAGGAGAATTCAGATCGATCGAGGGAGAGAGGAAGACATATTGAACTTCACAATTGATTAATGAAGTAGAAAGATGACGAATCCAATTACAGTCCTCAACACAAAAGTTGGCAAAGTGGTTTACCCATAGTACCGGTTCACCACCCAAGGCTCTGGGTTGTTCCCTCCACCGATCCTTTTACAAGCCCTTTAAAAGAGAATAAGTTAGTGAGCAATGATTAAGTGAGCCGCCTTGTTTTGTATAGTTTTCTCTGATTCAGGGTAAGGAGGCATAATCATGAGTCTTTGTCACGTCTCCACCCTTCTAATCAACAGAGGGGACGCGACTAACTACTATAAAGCCGGTCAATCTAGCCCCATGAACATAAAATAAAATGCATTGGAAATAAACATACACAAAAGCATAAACATTCAATTTACAATGAAAGCATTTACATTTCAGTCCAACACATTAACATGTTCATCATATTTATAAATCTAACACAGTTGCAAGAATTTAAACACAAGAATACTTATCTTATAAGAAGCTTGTCTCGCAACCAGTTACGTTGATGTGACGTTCCACCCAATCATAGGCCAGTGTGCTCATCAATCACTCAGCAACACTGCCACCCTCGAGTTGGGCATGATTCCATAACGAATAAGGGAAAACTAGAAGGATCACACGTAGCCAAGGATACACAAAACTCAGCCAAGCCAACATAGTTGGGTTTATCAGGCTAACAGGGAGCTGGAAAGATTGGCTGCTAAGCTATTGAGCTCAATCCAAGATCTATGGATACCTGCACCAGTACTAGCATGAATTCTAAGACATCCACACACACCCAACACAAGGAAGCATCCCCTTCTCTGCTATGCAGTCCCTCGATCCATGCCTTCCCTTCCAGTGCTATTCAGGGGGTGTAGAGAAGATCGCCAACCCTCTAGCTCTTCTTGTGAGGATCCTACACACACTAGGTTTATAAAGCAGCCTCAGACCCCATTTCCACTCCAAAAACAGTTCAACCAAAACAACAGAGGCATACACAACAATTTCCATATCTGGGATTGATGAAAATTGACTTGGGAGCCAAAAACGAATTTGCAGATGGGTAAAACAACCCCCTTAGCAACAATTCGAATCCCAGGTTCATTTATGGCCATAACGTGGCCGAAACAAACTCAATTGGCACCCAAAATTGGTGGCTATGTTCCTCCCATTGGCTGTGCAACTCTGAAAATGAAATTCCCCAACCGTGGAGAGGTGGAAACAACACAAAAACGCCCAGGAGTGATCCCAGCCACTAAGCATTGACAAAAACACTTCCCAGTCCTGGGAAAAATGAATAACACAATAGAGGATGTAAATGGTGAATTCCAGGAGCTCCAAAATCGTGGGGAAGACAAAAAACATGAATGGTTTCACACATAGGAAGTTCAGAATGCTTGAGAGAGCTCACATGAAGGAAAATTGGTGAGGAAAACATCAAAACATGAAAGCATGGTAGAATGGCCTATGTTTTCGGGGTTTTCCTTGCCCAAGGAGTCAAAACAAGTTTCCCAAAAACTGATGGCTTCTCCAATTCGAATTTGGGCTATCATACCTTGTCGATCCCATGCAATAACCAACCTAACCAATTCTTGGAAGTAATAAATGATTGGGTGAATGAGACAAGAAAGGTAGTTGACAGTTTGATGGGTTTTCCCTTTGACATTTGGCTTTTCCCCATTGGCCCAGAGGTTTGAATATTCCCCTCTCCCTTATCCTTAGGAAATCATTCCCCTTCTTATTATGGTTGCATTGACATCGCTGGTTGTGGGTATTTTAATTAAAATGCATATGTACGTGGTGTCCATAGTTATAATGTGCTTGACTAGCACAAAATACCATCGGCAACAATTTTAATCGCCAGAACATTAAACGATAATTCATGGTGGGGTTTTTAGCCTTTAGCTCTACACCATGATTAATTACAATATATACATCATATACATTTAATGCAAACGGGTTCAAAACCGGGGTGTTACAGTCTTCTGGAGGGTATTCTCCTATACTTGGAGGCACATTGAGCTTTATAGATACAACATACTAACTTAATCTTGACAAACCATTAATTCCACCTCTTCGGTAACTCAATCCTGGTAAAGATTCCATAGAAGGAGGCCTTGTCTGAGGATGAAGCAACGCCAATCTTTTTCCTTGCAATGTTCTTTTTGTTTCCTTTTTATCTGTCATGGCAACTAATTTAGTAGCAAAATGAACACAAATATATCCCTTCAAAGCTCCATTCTAGTTTCCCTTGCGACTAAGGCACTCAAATTATTTGAAGGTCAGTTTCAAATTGGCATTGTTCATATTATAAAAATATGATTCACTGGTAGGGTAAACTCCAACTAATACCATATGCTTTGCTGCCTTAAAACTAAGAATATTCGTAGTTGAATAAAGCATAGCCAGATTTTCAACTTTTTAGTTTCTTGTATAAATTCATAAAAATTGACATCACTCATTTGTTAATTTATTTTTGTGTTTATATATATATTTTTTGAAAACAAAAAAAAATTAAAACACAAAAACAAAATAAAAATCAAAACAAATAAACCAATAACAAAAAATATTTTCATAAAATATATATTAAAAAAAGAAGAAGTTAAAATAAACATAAAATAAATAAAATTAAAATTAGTTTATATATACACATACATACATACATACAAAAAAACATAACATTAATTCACTTTTTGACATGTTTTACACACTTGGTTTCTTGGAGTCACTTCAAGTGGTAATCAACAACGAGACAAGCGCGCCAAAACAATAGGTAAAATGCACTTTATTTTTGAATTTTTATTTGCTTGTATTTGTACTTATTTCTGCATTTTATGATGATCTTACAAGTTTGTTTGCAGGATAAGTACTAACATATTTCAGGTTAGAAGACGCTCGCGTTTCATGTCGAATTGATTGTCAAGAATTATGAATATTTTCAGAAAACATGCCTCATTGAAAGCTTGAAGGAGCTAAAATTTCCATCGCACATGTCGTGCTATATTCCACCACAAAGACATGTTTCATATTCCTCCACTAAGCCATCTTTCAGAAAACCAATTACGCCATAACATGATCATTTACCCTTCTCCATCTAATATTATCCGCCATCCATGTATTGAAGTCCATTTTTCATTGCCTTACACATCATGACTTCCCATATGTCTACCTTTTTGAGTCGCATACATTCCTTTTCTTATTTTTCTATTCATTTTTTTCCTTATGAATAAAGCCACTTAGCTTTATACATTAATGGCAAGATCTCTCGCTAACAGATACATTAATGTCCCTTGATCATTAGATATTGCAAGTGGCTCGACATTAGTTCATTTATTTGCACTTCACAAGATGTAGTTAGGTACCTTGGCACTCATTAACATCAATGGTGAGCTTGCCTCGCATTAGTTAACAAAATCCCTCAATGGCCAGTAATCCAATGACTTCTTTCCATGCTCGACATCGACAAATTTATTCGCATGGTAAGAATTGTACCATCGATTTTTGTAGCAGGCGAAGACTATATGCTTTTCATGACTCCATCAACATTTTGCAGCATACTTCCAGCCATATGAGAGTAACCCAGTTCCACTTTCAGACTTCATATTTGATTCATACAACCAAGCATTTCAGATTCCTTCACTTCATAGTTTGTGATTCAGCAGCAACATCAGCCACATCCCAATTGCACAATTAATCAACTTTTTGGGTAAGTGGAGGTATGTTGTTTTCTAATCTTCAACCATGTAATTCCTTTAATGCTAGAAAATAAATGAAATTGGAAAACTCCCTCACCAAGTTACATTACCTATTCATTTTCATAAACTTAACACATCTTCAGTTGGGGGTGGGGGGTTGTATATTCATTACCATTTACACACACCATCACCTCATTTACCATTTACCAACATGCCTCTTACAAATTACACTTTGTTACAATCCGATCTGGTTTTGGCATGATTCATAAACATGAATAAAATGCACATTTATGGATTATCGTTTCCAGTGTATGTATACTTTCAAATCTTATATATTGCAGACATAAAAATGAATGAATGTTTTTAACACAAGAACCGGCATTTGTCATATTTATGGTTGTCACACAAGAACCAACCATAAGAAAAAAAGTAAAAGAAATGAATTTTGTTGACACAAGAACCAACATTTATCATGGTTGTCACACAAGAACCAACCATAAGTAAAATCAGCTACTACTTATGTATTTCACATCATGGAATGATTTATTGTTAAAAATATTATCATGCAAATCCAAAGTTAAGAAATTGAAAAGTTTATGCACAGTTGCATGAGGACATGCAATAAGTTCAGTTGGGGGGAACGCTTGGTCGCCCAAATGTCGCATTTTCATTCTATTTTCCCTTCACTATTACTCACACTCATCCCCATTCATCACTCCATTAACCATTATGTATGCCATTTTCATAAATAAATATGGGTTACCTTGTTATTTTCCAATTTGTTTATTTTTAAGTATTTTAAGAGAATTTATGATTAAATATTGAGAAAATTAACATATTTTCATTATATCTCAAAGTTGGATGAGTTTTATGATGTTTGCAGGCTTATTTGAAGATTTTATAAAGTCAAAAATCACCACCTAGCCTCAAATTCGAATTTCATCTTCAATCTTTAAAGATTTGAAGAAGATTTGGATCATTATTCAACCATGCTCAAAGGACAAGATCATGGAGATAGAATATCTTATCCAAGATATTATGGAGGATTTGAAAAGATAGGTTGAGAGACACGTGGAAATGTAATTATGAGTTTCTTATCTTCTTATTCAAAACATTCATGTATAAATAAGAGGGTTATCTCCTCATTTGAGAGGAGGCTTATTTAGTGGTGTGGAAGTAGAGAAACAATTTATGTAAAGTCTTTTTAGAGTTAGTCATGGATATTATCACTTTGTAATAGGATTGATGTTTTAGAATATTTTGATTTCTCCATAATAAATTTGTCATTATGAATTATTAATGGTTTCATGTTTTCTTAGTTAATTTCAATTTATGCAACTTTATGCTCTCCTAGATTTAAATTTACTTTCATGCAATTTCCTGCTTTCGTAAACTAGGTTCAAATTCATCCGCATGTGTTTTCTCAGATTTAGACGTATGATTTCTTAGATGAAATTAAACACATGTTTTCTTATATTTTAGTTGCATGTGTGTTTCCTTTTCAAGCATTGGAATAGGTTAGTGTCACTCCGATTCTGCATATATTTTTTTGCACCTCTAAGTTTATGATCTTCCCAGATTGATAATTTATGTTGAAATTACTATGATCTATTTCTATCAACAACACATACATAAAGAAATATGCTAAAAAAAAAATATTTGGAGTTTTCCCCATCAAGTAACGAATGACTTGATACTTGGCCTTCCATATGTCGGGAAACAATCCATTTCAACCCTTCACTTCCCATTGAGGGGCTATATATTGAGCTACTATGAAGCATTAGATGAGGAGAAATTTGAGAGCACACATACTATAGTGGATTTTTTCCCCATTCTTATATACTTGATTTTGTATCCCTTTGTCCTTGAAGCAACCATTAGTGATATATCCAAGCTTACCTTTATCTTTGTGAGCCTTCCTTTGTATGGGGGATTGAAGTGGTAGAGACCCAGGTGGAGGAACTCAGTTACTCGATTTCGATGAGTTGTCGACAAAGGTTTCATTTGTATCTTTGTTCATATTAATAGAAATATCCATTTCTCATCTATTGCATGTGTAATTGTGAATATTCTTATCCATAGATGTAATTGCTTTATTTATGTATTGGAATTTAACATGCTAAATTAGATTCTAACTCTTTCCATATATCATGCTTGTATATCTTGTTGTTGTTGAGGGAAATTTGTAGGTACAAGTTTGATTGAAAGCTCAACGAGGATCTACTTCGAACGTCCGGAATAAGGTACGCCTCTTGTCCCTTAAGTTTCATTTATATATTTATTATTCTTGGAAATGGGTTTATTCCTAGTGTCATCTTGTTTTGGTGGTCCACCCCAATCCATAGGAGATCTTCTCTGTAACAGAATTTGCGACTCCATTGGGGATTTTCTTTTTGTTGGGGTTCGGGTGCATGATTGGCTTGATTTTCTCTTTGATTCTCTGTGTTTCTGTGTCACGTTTAGCAGTTGGCTGAGTTGTTGTAAATCCATTGAAGTAATTTGGGTCTTAACTTATTTTTTACCACCTCTTCCTTTGTATATGCAATTCATAGTACTTATAGCCGCATATATACATGGATTTCAGTACATACAGTTGCATATATACACTAATATTCCTTGAATAGTAGCGTACATCTCTCTTTGTGCTTGATATATTGATGTGTGGAGGTTCTGGGTGGATTGTGAATATTGTTGAGTCTTCCTGGGTTGTAGTGCTTCCTGTTGACTGCTTCTGTTGTGATCAGATACGTCTTTTTTATTGATCTTCTTTGAAAGTTATTCTTGTCATTTATCTAGTTTTTGTTTTATTATTAGTGGATTGGAATTCTTGGTCTCAGTGTCTTGCTTGGCTTGTTTGTTGCTTGCTGTAGGGTCTGAGAATTTGTAGGGCATTCTTGTTGCATTTTCATTGCATCTATAGTGAAAATACAAAAATATTTTGTCGTTGCATGTTTATTGCATTGTGCATATGCATTGATTTGGTACTTGCATTAGGTTTTCTTAAATGGAATTAGTAATTAAGCGTTCATATAGGAATGATTGCATGGGAATTTGAAATGGAATTTTGCATTGCATGTAGTGGCATACCCCTTTTTCATGATTAAAAACAAGTTGCACTTGGCATTATTTTTTAGGTGTGCATATTTAATTCATTGCTTAGTCGTAACATCACTAGGTGCATGGTCATTACCCTTGAGTAATCACATCCATTAAAATTAACACTTCAATTAAAATTGATTACACATTTTTATTTGATAGAGGTGCAACAACAAGATTAAGATTGTTGTTGGCCACTTTTCTCCACTCGTGCGACGTAGGTTCTGCACAGCCCGTCGATCCAACAACTACCCAAGATACCGACCCGATAGAGAAAGCCCCATAGGCAACACCTGCGAAGTAGGCGCAGTCTCACCCGATATATCTCATAGATGGTAACCACCGAAACCATGTTTTTGCGATTATCAAGGGATTATAGTCCCTTGGCCCACAACCAAGGATCTCAATGAAGGAAATAAGATGGCTGGACAGAGGAGTCAGTTCTGCGTGACCAAGCACAAACATATGTCATTGCGCGTGACTTGACCTTCCTTTCCACCTTGCAGCGGGCACAACTTGTGTGGCATAGCTGATTCACATCAATCGGATCTACAACTTACGTTAGGATTCAAAGAAACAATCATACAGACCGATATATATATATATATATATATATATATATATATATATATAAGTTCATTTCAGCAATGCATTACGATCATTCACCTACCAATTGCAGGATAATAATAGAGATTCAAGCAAAATTCATCATTATATCGAAAGAAAATAGTAGTAAATCACATAAACATTCACCATAGCAACCATTCATTTAAACACAAGAGATAACGTGGAGACCCATCTGGGAAAAACCACCAAGGTGCTCTTCATCTGGCATGAGAAAGGATATAGCACCTTGCAGTTTGTGGGGTGTAGACTGATCTTGAGATGTGTCTTTAAGCTCAGAATTATGGTTATCATGTTCTCTGGTTCGCTCTTCTACTCTAATTCTACTCCTAATGGTCTGCTCACACAACAACCCGATCCGCGGCTCAACAACCCCTCTATCACTACTATACTCTTCCTGTGTCTCATCCTCTCTGATTGCTATGCCATTACAGTAAAAATGGAATTTCCCACCATGCATTACCACTGACTAGAAAAAATACTATTGAAACTAAACCGGGATTGACATAAACCACACAGACAAACCTTCTAACTATTGCATCCCTCCTATTTATACTATTTTACATGACCACACAGGGCCAACTAGATACCGGCACAGTTTGTTAGCCATCACCATCAGGCACCCCTCTTGCTATAGCTATGGTGATCATGAATTGACACGAGGCACTATCGTCCTGACTTACAAATATCTTCCCATACGTGCATATTTGCAGGCCTACGCCGCCGTAAACAACCATGATCTGGATTCTGCATCCATTGCTTTTTGGTCATTCTCCCCTGCGCACTTCTGCGCTTGCCTTTCCTTCGCGAGCCCTTTATGTCCTTCACGATCTTCCTTTGCCGCTATCATGTGCACGACACATTTTCCTTCGTTGCGCGCGAAAAATTCCTCCTTATGCCCCTTTCCCAGGCCAACAATTGTAGATTCTTGGAACAGGGTGTCGCGAGTAAATTTTTCCAAGACTATGAAACAAAACAACTAGGTGTTTTTCCAGGTGAGAAGTGAAATCCTTGGTATAATTAGTGTTCTCAGGAGGCTCCTCTTACATAGGAGTTAAGAATGAAGCAACATACTTGTTTTCGGTGGGGATAGCCCCTTGCCACTTTCTGTTGAGTGCTAGAGACATTTCTAGTATCTTATTCGTATCTGGGGGATTTTGAGGTACCTTAGGTGCTTTCGAGCTTCAGAATTTGTTACCCTGCCCATATGGTAGATCCCTCCTGCAACTATCCACCTAAGCATTGATTATATTGGGGTGACCTTAGTTTCCTTACCTAAGTATCACAAAGGGTACTTATAGAGGTTATTATGTGAGTGTCTTGACCAGGTAGGGGTCATAAATCAAAGCCGCTATATGCGTTGAAGCTGAGGGAAACTATAATTGATTACACACCTTCAATTGTAGTGTATGGGAAGAGCGGACCTCTACTAGGAGAGGCATAGATACTGCATTCATGAGCTCACTTATCCTCCCTCTTTGCTTGTTTTCATCTAACCTAGTTTGATTAGGGGTGTGCTCTTTGTGCACTAGTTGGATTTAAGGATCATAATTAGTTGAGCCTTTGTTATTTTGAGTCACTGTGGACTGATTTACATCACCTCTCCAATATTGACGCTTAGCAGGATTATCTCCTTGGAACCCTCGCCTCCTCCTCAGAAGAGGACCAAACATTCTAGGAAACCTTTAGTGCAGTGTCATTCACATACAGTTCTCGCCATGAGTACTATATCTGAGAACCCAGAGTTCCTTCCATATCCATCATCTGGAATGGGGCAGGAACCAAATGGATACTTAGAACTATGGTTGATGCTGACCCTTTAGGTGCTGGTACTTCCCATACTACATGATCCTCGCTGTCATATTTTACAACTATCCATAGGAAATTTTCCTCAGAGAGGTCAAGTGTTGAGACTAATCCCACTCCCTCTAGCACAGTTCTATTTACATTTGGCATGTTGGACTTTACTACTTCTATCCCATCATCCACCACCGGTCCTGGTTTGTACCTTGGTGTTGTACTTGGGGGAACCACAACCCCTTATATTTCTCATAGGTTTGGTAGTGGTCATATTCCACCCTCTGCTCCATTCGCGGGGGGATTTTCACTTCCTTCATCCGGTATTGACACTAGGGTTCACTCTCTCGGGAGTCATAGTGAATGCGTGAACTTTGGGGCCACCTATTACATTCCATACTACGTCCCATTGTCCACCACAACCATTCCTTCAAATTCCTTTCTCATGTTCCACCCTCTTATATCCCGCATGGTTCGTTGGGAAGTAGTGCTCCATATAACTACGTTGTCCCCTCATCAAATAGTATAGTTGTATCCATAGGTTATGTGTGTCCTCACGTGTCTGAGGGAAAATCAAACTATCAATATTATAACTATGGTTATATGGCGCCTCCTTCTCAAGGAATACCTAATCATTAGATCCTTGTGAAACCTTATATGGGGCATATGGGAGGTGGTTATTATCCGAACAGTCAAGGTTACAAAATTTATCATAATAAAACCTATATGAGTCAACCTCTTCAAGGGGAATGGAACCAGAGAGAACAAACTAGGCCCCCCTTGTTGGATACTTTAAACCTACCTAACCTTTCAAAGTTGACCAACGATCCGGTATCTCATGGTCCGATGTGGCCGGTTGTTCCTGCCAAACTTCCTTTCGACATTCCAAAGTTTGAAGGTAAGAATGGAGAGGACCTTGGAGAGCATGTTACTACTTTCCACCTATGGTGCTGTTCAAACTCATTGAACCATAAATCTATCTATTTATGATTGTTTCAATGCACCCTTACAGGTCTTGCCGCGAAATGGTATATAGAGCTGTCTAGGGGAACCTATCAGACTTTTAATGACTTATCCATGAAATTTATTAACCACATTCAACTACCGGTACATTATAATTCCGACACAGATCTCTTGTCTACATTTCGGCAATATAAAGACACACATATATCTGACCATATTCAAGATATGGCATCGATGAAATAGGTTGATCAAGGTCAACATTCCACCCGAGTTTTTATTGGAATGGTTCCTCAAATATTTCTTGTCTTATATCGTGAAAGATGTTTCTACATATGGAGTGTGTAATGAGGAACATGCTATATTCATGGCTTAGTAGTTGGATTTGAACTATGCTCAGTCTAGGATTTTATATGAGATTATCCCTAATGCACCATGATCGAACTTTGATACTAAGTTTAAACCTGAGACACATGCCGATGGTATTGTTATCTCCACAAGTACCAAGGTTGTAGACTAGGTTACACATAAAATGTGATATTTTTTTATTAATCTGTCTGGGACCAGACAAGATACGACCTCGTCCACTCCCACCTAGTTGGTGGATGTGCTTTTAGTGCATTCGTCGAATTAGAAGGGTAACTGATAACCCAAAATAAATAGAAGAAATGGAAGAAATAATAAATGAGGTGGGAATAGGAAGGATAATAAGAATGATGAAAATAATGAGGATAATGATGGGGGAGACAAGAAGCTTAAGCGAAAGGTTAAATTTCCTTGCAAAATTTGTGGGGGATACCATCTCACATACTTGTTCCCTGATATCGAATATTCCTCGAAGTACATTGCATAGAGCCTAGTTGTGTTCAGCAACCATTTTCCTCATAATCAAAATAGAGGACCATGGATGCTGGAATCAGTTCTGGTGGGCATAAAAATCCACTAGTAGCTGAAGCTCACCATGGTTGCATCAAGATGATGTCAGCTTCTAATTTTTTGACTCTCTCAAAAGATTATGGCTCATCACAACCCAACATGGGGAAGGAGCATGAACCTCATCAAAATCCGTTGCATATTAATAAGCCTAAAGCTATACCTCATATGCCTAAGTGAGTCCTCAAGCATTTGGGGCATAATGCTAATGCTTGAGCCTCCCAATATTACTCTATTGTCGAGTATTTGGGCCATACTCCCTGTGCGATGTTAGCTATGGTAGTTCTTCAGACTTGTCCTTCGCTAAGGAGAGCCTTATTGTTTTCTATCAGAGTAGTTTATCCTAATTCCTCCAGCGTATTTATATTCAAAACTCACGAGGTCCATCCTAACTTGCCTTACCATGTGGAATTTCTAGTACATGTGGAGTGTCTTAGCAACACCATTAAACGCACAGTTATTGATGAAGGTGTTGTGACCTTTGTGATGTATCTATCTTGCTGGAAAATACTTGTCTCACACATGTTGTCAAAATCTATGACTATGTTGACCGTTTTTGATGTACTTTCATTTTAGCTACATGGAATTATTCCCTCTCTACAAGTCCATTTGGGAGGGAATACCATGTGGATCGAAGTTGATGTGGTTGATGCATTCCTCGAATACAAAATTTTACTGGGTCAAAATTGGATTTACGCTATGAAATTGATCATATCGTCTATATTTAGAGTGGCATGCTTCCATTTTGAGGATCATATTGTGATGATCAACCTGATGTCTTTCGACAATTATGGTTCCTCTACATTGTCATGATAGACTATCCCGACCATTGATAATTCTCAGCTGGAAACAGAGAATGTTGGTGTCGAAATGTTAATGGGAACTTTTAATATTTTGACATGAATCCTAGCTATTAGATCTACTCCTACTAGTGATTCATCACCTGTGAGTTTGATCCCATTTCACACTATGTATTTGGATGACCCATGGACTCTCCCTTATTCGAGCACTTCGGATGAAGATGATATACCTACTAGGATGAGAATAATGTTGTCTATATCAAAGGTTGCATATCAAGATACACTTGATCCTACTATAGAACCTGGTCCTTCCTCTTCACGGATGAAAGAGGAGGATCTCCTTACACTTCCTGATTGGGAAGTTGCATCGTCATGCTCACATGATTGGATTGACGGGATTTTTCCTTCATATGAAGCGATTCTCTAAGCCAATACTGTTCCAGAACATCCCTGGGAAGAGATGCATCATCGGTCTTCCTTCCTCCCAGAGCTTGAACTGGTCGAGCATGATGACTTTAGGAAAACCTTAAGTGATAGTGTTGGTCATCTCATGATCCCATTATGTATTCATGGTATATATGCCAAAGGGAACATGGAAAATTTATCTCCTACTATTCCCATCAACATATCTCATATTCCTGGTAAAATCGAGAACGTTTACATTGGTGCAGATTGCTTTTCGGATAAAATAAAGAGATACAATGAGCTCTTTAAAGTATTCCTTGATGTATTTTCTTGGTTGTATGAAGAGATGTCAGGATTTGACCCTCACATTGTTGGACATGACAACAAAAAATATCCAAATGCTAAATCTGTTTGATAATTCCTACGTGCAATGAAACCTCACAAAGCGCTTGCTATAAAGGTTGAGATAAAGAAACTGCTCAAAGCCTTTTTCATCTATTCAGTTCCCTTAACTGAATTTTTATCCAATCCCATTATGATCGATACGAAGCAGGGGACCATCCACGTATGCACATATTTTAGAGACCTGAATAGGGCTTGTCTGAAAGATAACTTCCCCACACCATTCATTGACCATATTTTGGATGAGTGTGCAGGGAGCATAGTTTTCTCGTTTATGGATGGATTTTTGGGGTATAACCAAATACAAATTAAACTTGAGGACCAGCATAAGAATGCATTTATTTGTCCTTGGGGTACTTTTTCATCCCGAAAAATGCTTTTCTTCCTTAAAAATGTCGGAGCCACTTTTCAGTGGACTATGACTTTTGGTTTCCACGACATCAAGCGTATTATTGAGGTTTACTTGGACAATTTAGATGCTCACTCTCGTCTGAGTGTGGATCACCCGAATCATTTGTGCTTGGTATTTGAAAGATTCTATTATTATAAAATTCTGTTAAATCCTCAAAAGTGCATGTTTTGTGTGAAATTTGGTCATTTATTTGGATTCATTGTATCCAAGTAGGGGATTAGGGTCGATCCACTAAAGGTTGAGGCAATACTATAGTTGTCTTCCCCATGCACAATTCAACATATTTAGAGTCTCCAAGGGATGGATAATTTCTTGCGTTGATTCATCGTCAATTACACCAATTTGACTAAGGGGTTTATGCGCTTATTCAAGAAGGGTACTCTATTCGTATGGGATGAGTAAGCCCAAGAGTCCTTCGATGCCCTTAATAAATCCTTGGCATCAGCCCCTGTATTTAGTCCACCTGACTATAGCTATGATTTTTTGTTATATGTGGTCGCACCTCAAGAGATGATTGGTATGGTTCTAGTTCAAATGGATGCTAAGCTCCAAGAGAACATTATCCATTATCTTAGCTGGAATCTCATTGATGTTAAATTTAGATATCGTCATGTTGAGAAATTGGCCTTAGCGACTGTCCATGCAGTCTAATGGTTGAGACACTATATCTTGCTTCGCCAGAATACCGTCGTATCCCACATAATTCCATTTAATTTTTTCTTGAGTAGACGAATTATTGGGTGGAAGTATAATAAATGGATTGTCATTTTGCAAGAGTTCGACCTCGAATTTGTCTAAGCAAAGTCGAAGAAGTCATTAATATTTGTGGAGGTTATATATGATATCCCTAGTCTGGATGAACATAGGATTCATGAGGATTCATTTGTGGATGAACATATTTTCCTCATATCGAGTGCATACCCTTGGTATGGTGATGTCATCATCTATCTATATACTTTGAAGGTTCCCTCTCACCTCTCAAGGGATGAATGAAGATACCTACATCATAATTCTAAGAACTACCTTATTATCGGTGATACATTGTATCACCGTGGGGTGGATTCCATTTTGCGTGATTGTTTAACTCACGACGAGGATGATACTATGATGAATGATTTCCACAATGGGGAATGTGGTGGTCATTTATCTGGGCTTGATACAACCCAAAAAATCCTTAAAGCAGGTTACTATTGGTCGTCGATCTTCAAGGATTGTGTTAATGTAGTCAAGCGGTGCCACCCTTTCCAAGTGTTTTTACGGAATATGTGCTCACATCCCACCCCGTTACATCCTATTATCACAGTTGGTCCCTTCACTAAGTGGGGGGTTGAATTTATGGATTGCAACCCAACGTAAGTTGGGGGACATAATCACATTATAGTGGACATAGACTACTTCATAAAACGGACAGAGGCTATGCCTACAATTAAATCCGATGGTGAGGTGGCCACTCACTTCATATTCAACTATATTATCACTCGATTCAGAATCCTGAAGGAGCTTGTAACTGACCATGTCAGGAAATTTTAGAATAAGATGATGACATAATTAGTTTCAAAAATAGGGTATAAGAAAGAACACTCTTCTTCTTATTACCCTCAAGCGAATGGACAGGTTGAAGCAGTTAGCAAGTCCCTTAAGGACATTTTACAAAGAACCATCACACAAATCAAAACTAACTGGCATACCATACTTTACCCTGCTCGGTGGGATTATCGAACCACAATTAAGACTGTCACCAAATTTTCTCCTTATCAGCTAGTACATGGGGTGGAGTTAGTTTTACTGGTTGAGTGCAAGATTCCTTCATCAAAACTAGCCATAGAGTTTCTACCTGACACTTTTGAGTTAGAAGAATGGTTGGTCCACTTAGAGCACTTGGATGAGCAGCGTCAGGATGCAGTAGTGGCTCTAGAGGTGAATAAGCTACACGTTAAGGCCCAATATGACAATTCTGTCCATCCCCATCAATTTAGTGAAGGCGAGTTGGTAGTCTTATATGATCAAGCCAGTGAACCTATTGGGGCATGTAAGTTTAACCCTATGAAACATGGGACTTACATGGTAAAGCATGTCCTAGAGAAAAGAGCCTATGAGTTGGAATATTATGAAGGGAATGTTATAGCAAAATCCTGTCACCATCATGTGATAAGACATTTGACATACCTACTTGCCCTGAATCCCAGCTCTTGGAGTGGAAACTCATGGTTATTATCAATATTTCATGAAAATTCCCAGCACCGTGCTTGCCCCTTTGTCTAGGAGCGGTATCTTGTTCGCACCGCCTATCCCTTATTGTTCACAAGCGGTGCCATAGCTTATGGCCCTTAGTCCATAAGCATTTCTTACCAGAACCGCTCTATCATTGAAGGAGAAAAGCAGTACCCTGGGTAAAAAGGGAAAAAGAGAATTTTCTCAAGGCTTCTAGATGATAAGCCTCATGTTTTCCCTTATCCCTACTGTTGTGGGTCAGTTGAGCACAAGATCCCTCATCCTAGGATCTTAGAGGCCACCTCATCCACTAATATTTCAACCTACCCTATCCATTGAGCCTTATAAATATGAGCTGATATCCATGGTTGAGGGGGGAACTCTTAAGGTATTGTTATACTGTTGGATTGAGCACTTGGCCCAAGACCATTTGGGAGAGCATAGAGAGCTAAATTTGGAGCTTTTGGGGGTGAGAATGCTTGGTTTTATGGAGATGCATGTCAACACTAAGGCTTGGTTGTAAACTTCTTCATATTTCTATATTAATGGAAGTTGATTTCTGTCCCACATATATTGTTGTTGTTTGATTTCACATGTATGTTGTTAGATTCCTTAGTCACTAACATAGATTAGTAGATTATATTCTGGTGGTTTCGATATGTTTGCATGTTGAAGCTTTATTGCAGGTACACAGGGTAACGATCGAAGCATTACATTCCAGGTATCTATGGCGTCTAGGGAGAGTCTTCAATCTCTATCCTCTATTTGTTCTCGATCTAAACCATTCAGACCAGTGGAACACCTTGCTGTCTATAGGAGGTGAAATATTCTAGCTAACAAATCTGGAGACTCCACTAGGGACTGGTATATCAGTTGTTCTGATCTTCTTCAGTCTACAAATCTTGTCCAAATCTAGGCTCTTTCTTAAAATCTCTTTAGTTAGATCTACTTTCTGACTTGATCTATTTGGGTTTGAAACTTTCAGATCTGTTCATATCTGAGTCATCTCGACCTTTTATGCTCTGTTTCCATACTCAATCTAATAGTATTTTCCTTGATCAGGTATTTTTATGACTTGAACCATCATTCTCTTTGTGTTTTGGTCATCTACAGGGAACCGCACCTATGCAGTGTATGAGGAGCGGTGCCATCGCCTGAACAAAGTGGGAAATACGTGGTGCCACTGCCTGTATCCTGTTGGCAAGAAGCGGTTCTGGGTTAGAAACGCTTTGTCAACACCTGAGAAGCACGGTGTCAGGTAGGAATCATTCCAAAGCCTTTTTTTTCCTCATCTTTTTTGTAAAAATTTGGGTTTTGTTGCTTTCAATTCTACTTATTAGACTTGTGTTATAGAATCTGATGTTTGTGGCTTGATAATTTTATGGTTTAAGATTGATTTGAGTGGAATTTCAAAAGTTTGATTAGGTATTTTGATTGTTCATCTGCTTCCATGCTTGTTGGTTGTGTTTACGAAGGGATTTCTTGTTTTTTGAAAAGCTTAGGGTGTTATTAAAATCTCTTTTCATTTTTGTTGCATAGACTAAAAGAAGAACACTAGATTAGCTTCTAGGTTTCATTTCTTATTTGCATAGTAAACCTATTTTTCCTTCCTTTAAAAAAGAAGATTTTTGATTGAGACTAGGATATCATCATTGAGTGTTGAACATTGGTTGTCTGATTGGCTTTACAAGCTTTCAGGACCTTCATATTCTTTCATCTCTTATGCATTTATAACTATCTTGATCAAAATAAAAAAATGGTAGTTTTAAGTTAGATTTGCTTATGTTTTGAGAGAATTGAAAAAATAGAGTGCATTTGCATATAGGTGTGCTTCTTGTTTTTCTTTTAGGAAAAGAGATTCTTCCCCTTCTCATTTGCTTTCAGAAAGGAGAAATCAGTTTGGAAAAGATATTGCTTGTCTTTGATTTGGTGTTCATGACTGTTGCTTGGAAATATTTTTGGTTTTGAAACAAAAAGAAAACACTCTCTTTCTCTCCCGTAAGTAGGCATACTGAACGATAAAGTGAATATTTGCACAAGAATATTGCATGGTTTTAATTTTCTGTCAAAACATCATGCATTCACCTAACCGTCCACTTTAAAATTAACAGTAGTCATAGATTAAAATTTACGTAGCAATTGAGTGATAGGTTAGAGACATGTTCGGGCGTCGTTAAGCATAGGAGCTGTCATTATTTGTTAGCATTACATCCTAGGACTCACGCGGTTCTTCCATGTACCGTCAATATATCAAACGGCCTTTCATGTACCCTTTAGGTATATAGAAAAGTACTTCACGTACTCGATTGTATATCGGAAGGCCCCTTGTGTACGGTTATGCATTAGATAGCACTACTACCGATTCGAGCTCCCATGTAGCTTGAGTATATTGGGAGACCCCACTAGGATACCTTATCTATCTGAGAAAATCCCTTTGGTTGTCTTGTTTGGAGCCATACACCGAAAACAACATTCGGGGAGATTACTACACACGTACCCTCGAGGTATATTGTGAGTGGCACCTTCTTGACCATCCCGGTGAGAGACCTAACTTTTTGAACTCCTCCTGTCATTTTAAGTTTGCTTGTTTTGACCTATAGCTTGTGTAGGGAAATTTTTTGGTGTGTTTTCTAGATTTTCAGACCCTAGGTTAGATAGGAACTATACAAACTGGCTGAGTTAAGATAGTCCAGAAGAGTACAGGGCTTGCCACCCGATTTTATTCCTGGTTCAGGAGAGAATCTAATGGAAGCCATCGATCAAGGAGTTGCTACCACCTCCCAAGTGGGAGATAATGTGGTTGCGGAAAGTGGAGTACCATATTCTTCACACTCACCTCCCTTGGTCCAACAACCTTCTTGGGGAAATACATCGTTCCATTCTCCCATGGAAGGTCATGTTGATGATACAACCTGTCCGGATTTTGGTCCCAATGCTCCATTTTGGGATACCTCTATAGGACAGGCCATTGCCTCATTTGGGACCAATTTAAATTCTTCTGAAGATGAATAAGAACGTAGGCAATACTGTGTTTCCATTCTTCATGCACAAGAGATTGATAAGCAAATAGATGAAATATTAGGACCACCACCATCACGTTCCACATCTATTCCCGTGGGATATCATTCACTTGCTGATTATATGAGACCCATAGAACTGATTATAGATCGTGCAGTAACACCACACAACCCAGGTCAAATTACCACCCCTATCACCTCTCATGTTATGTTTGTTCCTAATCCTCCCAAGCCTTCTGCACCTGGGGCCCAACCTTCAATTCCCGTTTCGTCAGTACCTTCTAGTGCCAGGGGGAAACTCTTGGCACGACCTACGTTATCTGGCACCGGAATTGTACATAGTCAAGGGAAGATCTCTAACAAAGAACCATCTATGGTTTTTGTCCCTCCCACCCATACTAATGTGGTGAATCCCCCATCCAGTTCAGGTCATCCCTTAGGAGCACAAACTGCAACCGTTCAAACTTCTGGAGGTTATGGTTATCAAATACCTATAGGTAATCATCCATCTAATCCTACATGAATGCATTATGTAGGAATTACATACCCTAGTAACACTTTTATGCCATAGGGGCAACCCAAATGGTCTTACATGCCAGCTATGGGAGGGATACCTATACATATTGCGGGAGGTGCTGGAGGACCGCCTTATAGAGGTCCTCCCCCTGGGGGGACTAATGGTGCCGGAGGATCTGGAAACTTTCCTCCTTATGGTCCTAGTGGTCCTAGTGGTCCTGGGGGGCCTGGCGGCTTTCCTCCTTATGGCTCTGGAGGGTCTGGTGGCCCTCCACCTAGTGGTTCTGGAGGGTCTGGTGGTCTTGGTGGTCCTAATGGTCCTAGTGGTCCTGGTGGTCCCGGTGGCCCTGGTGGGCCTCCTCTTGGAGGCCCTAGTGGTCCTAGTGGTCCTGATCCCAGAAATAAGCCCCCTGTGGGCGGATTTTCCGATAGTTCTTCGTCACAACAACTTGTTTTTCAGTCAACTTATGGTCCTACTGGTAATTATATGCCATATCAATATTTCCAATATGTGCAACCCAACCAACAGTTACCTTTCCTAGAAAATTTGGACTTACGTGATTTGTCCAAGTTGATTAATGACCCCATTCGACACAATCCCTTGTGGCCTCCCATTCCGGTAAAGTTACCATCGGATATGCTGAAATTCGATGGGAAGCAGGGAGATGATTTGAAGAACCATGTTATGACATTCCATTTGTGGTTTTCTTCAAATTCCCTCATGGATGACTCTGTTCGGATACGACTCTTTCAGCGAACTTTGACTGGTACGACCGCGAAGTGGTACATTGAACTTCCACAACATTCGTTTATGGATTTTGGCTCATTGGAAACCGTGTTTCATACACACTTTCAGCTCCCTATTCACTATGAAACGGGCATTGATCTTTTAACTTCTCTACGACAGAACACCTCCACCCACATTTCCGATCATATTCATGAGTGGAGAAGGCAAAGAAGGCTTATTAAAGCCCCTATTCCGGATCAGTTACTAGCTGATTGGTTCACCAAATCCTTGTTGGCTCCTATTTCCCAAGATGTGGCTATGGGCGGTGCCATTACCGAAGAGCAGGTTATTAGTCGGGCTCAGTACCTAGACTTGGTATATTCCTAGTCTAGAAATCTTTATGACCTGATTCCTCAAGCTCCTCGCCTCAGCATTGATCCAGCCAAGCCACCAACAGAAGTACTTGTTGATGGGATTGTTGGTTCAATCTAGTCCCCGTCCACAGCGAAACCTGCCAAGCAAACCGAAACTGCCACCCATAATCCTTTGAATCCTAAGGTTTTCGCCAAGGTCAACTCTATTAAAAGTACTCAAACCTCGGGTAATAATAAAAAGAAAGGTAAAAATAGAAATAAGAAACCTGAAAAACCAGCAGGAGACTCGACAACCAACCAACAGTGATAACGACAAAGGGAAAAGGAAGGAAAAATATCCATGTCTGCTATGTAGTGGTGACCACTTTTCAAAAGAGTGTCCTCGTAAGGATGAAATCTCCCAGTTTCTGAAGTCCAATCCCGCACCTGCAGTACTTACAGATCATTTTCCCTCTCAACAACAAATGATAGACCACATGTCGTATAAGGGTAACTCTAGTTCATCAGAGGAAATTTGTATGATGTCCTCAGATACCATTAATCTGCAAACTCGAAGTCAGAATTATGACAAACCCATAGAAAAGAAAGAAGATCATTCTTCTTCAGGGAAATATCCCTCTACTTGTTCTCCTGAATCCTTGTCTACTATCCCCTTATCTATCGAGAAGCCTACTCTCTACATTATTTTGCGCCCACCCAAGCATACTCTTTGGAAGGATGTCTTTAATACAAATGCCTGAGCTGCTCAATTTTATAATGTGGTTGAAGATCTCGCTCAGGAACCTTGTGCGATGTCAACCTTAGAGGTACTCCAAAGTTGCCCCACACAGTGCAAAAACTTGTTGACAGCGTTAGGAGATTTAGACCCAGATAATACTAACTTGATTCATTTCAATGTTGAGAACTATAAGCCTAGATTACCGCATAAACTTGATTTTCATATCATTGCAAAAGTAGTGGGAAAGAAATTATTTCAAATGGTATTGGACGAAGGAGCTTCGACCTCGGTTTCGTCTCTGACTTGTCAGAAGGCTCTAGGCTCTCCCAAGCTTGTCACATCACCTATGACCCTTAAAGCCTTTGACGGACGGGGTTTCCAACCCCATGGTCTCATATCAGCCCTAGTGGTTGAGCTGGGGAGAAAAACTATTTCCATCCAAGTAGAAGTGGTATATGCCCCTTTAGATTACAACCTCCTTCTAGGAAGGAATTGGTTCTATGCCATGACTGCTGTTGCCTCAATAGTATTCCGAACGGTCCAATTCCCACATCTAGGGAGAATTGTTACTATTGATCGGCTTTATTTTTGTACATCGGATGTTACTACCTCAATGGCTAATAAAATCCCCATGTTAGGCCAGTCCCCTCCTCCTTACCTATCGATTGGGGTAGGCATGCTGAAGGATTCATCCCTCATGGAGATTTTTCCATCCACTCCTCCTAGTATGAATACCGCGACAGTCCATATGATCGCCTCATTTGATCATGATCCTAAGGGTAAACATGTTGTTGAGTCCACCTCGTTGAGTCCACCTCGTTGAGTCCACATGAAGTTATGTATGAAACCATTCAAACCTTTTTCAATGGTCACACTGATGACCTTCATCTAAGGGCTTCAAATCCTTACCATTTACCGTACTAGTTAGAGCCTTCTCTTTCTATTCTGGATTATCTCTTTGAGACTTTTCCTTCTGATGAGTCCATTATGGAGATCATGAATACGGATGAGCCCATTTGGGAGGATCACCATCATAGATCCATGTTCCTCCCTAACACCAGTTCGGTTAGCCATGATTTTGCATCCTTGTTTCCTACTGATATTGTCAACGTTCCCCAAAGTCCTATATTGTTGCAAGATACAGATTCCGAAGGAAACCTTTGCAACATTACTCAGATGAACCCGATTGACATATCAGCGAAGCTTGATGTTATCGAGGATGTTCATGTTGGGCGGAGCTACTCAGCAGATGAATCTAAAGCATATAAGGAACTCTTTAAGGAATTCCGTGATATTTTTGCCTGGTCTTATGAAGAGATGCCGGGGATTGACCCATTGATTGTGGTCCATGAGATTAAAACTTATCCCATGGCTAAACCTGTCAAGAAGAAACTTAGGCAAGTCCATCCTTAGAAGGTGGCAACTATTAAAGCTGAAATTGAGAAACTTCTGAAAGATGGGTTTATTTATCCTGTAGCCCTGATGGAATGGGTATCGAATGTTTTCCCTGTCAATAAAAAGCAGGGCACCATTAGAGTCTGCATTGACTTTAGGGATTTGAATAAAGCTTGTCCTGAGGACAACTTTCCGACTTCGCACACCGATTAGATTATCGACAACTATGTTGGAAGTGTCATCTTTTCATTCATGGATGGATTCTCTCGCTATAATTAGATTGAGATATCACCCTCTGACCAGCATAAGATGACATTCATTTTCCCACGGGGAACCTTTTCCTGTAAGAAGTTACCTTTTGTCTTGAAAAATGTTGGAGCCATGTTCCAGTGCGCGATGTCCTATGTGTTTCACGACATTAAACATATTATTGAATCGTACCTTGAAGACCTCCCTGCTCATTCACAGCGATGGGAGGACCACCCTGGTCATCTTAGAGACATATTTCTGATATTCCGTCATTATAATATACGGCTCAATCCACATAAATGTGTTTTTTGTGTTGAGACGGGATGTCTGCTAGGATTTGTGGTGTCCAAAGATGGCATCTGGATCGATCCTTTGAATATTTCCTCTATCTTATATCTACCAGCCCCAACCAATATCCTTGAACTCCAATTTCACAAGGGAAGGCAAACTTTCTCTGCCATTTCGTGTGCAATTTCGCAGAGAAAATGCACGGTTATATCGTCTCCTCAAGAAGAACACTCCATTCTTCTGGGATGAGCAGGCCCAACACGCCTTTGATAATCTTAAGCACGCTCTGACTCATTCACCCGTGATACACCCCCCGGATTATTCAAAGGACTTTCTCTTGTATATTGCTGCCTCCACTACTACCATCACCATGGTTTTAGTGCAGGAAAATCTCCATGGTTAGGAGCACGTGATTTATTACACCAGTAAGAATCTTATGGATTCCGAAATTCATTATTCACGTGTGGAAAAGTTAGCATTGGCCACAGTCATTGCTGTACAAAAGTTTCATCACTACATTTTGCTCTGCACTACCACCGTATTGGCAGATCAGAACCCAATGTATTACATCCTGACTCGTCAGGTACTCGGGGGCAAGTATTCCCATTGGATTGTCATCCTTCAGGAGTTCAATCTGGAGTTTTCCAAGGCCACATCAAAGAAATCCTTGGTCTTTGCCGAGCTTATGTGTGATCTTCCCTATGCTTCAATAGAATCTAAGCCCAGTGATTCATTTCTGGATGAATTCCTGTTCCTGATTAGCACCACTGATCCTTGGTATGGAGATTTTCTGATTTATGTCCAAATGCAGCGTTTTCAGCCGCATTTATCTCACGATGATCACTGCCATATCCATCACCATGCGAAATACTATCTTATCTTGAATGATACCTTGTATAGATGTGGGACCGAATCTATTCTCCGACGATTCCTCACCCATGAGGAGGATGAACATGTGTTGAATGATTGCCACTTTGGAGCATGTGGCGGTCATTTATCTGGGATGGCTACAGCCCAGAAAATCCTTCCCGCTGGCTATTTCTGGCTTTCTGTCTTCAAAGACTGTCATGAGGCTATTAAGAAATGCCCACCTTGTAAATAATTTTATCCTAAAAAGCGCACCCATCCTGCTCTACTACACCCCGTCATTGTCGTTGGCCCATTCACCAAATGGGGGATTGAATTCATGCATTGTAAGCCTACCTTAGCTAGGGGGCATGGTTACATCATCGTAGTCGTTGATTATTTCACAAAATCTGCTGAGGCCATGCCTACATATGCAGAAGATGGTAAGACCACCGCTCTCTTATTGTTCAATCATATCATAGCTAGATTTGGAGTTCTGTAGTCCATCGTTACTGATCACAGATCCCATTTCTGTAATCAGATGATGGATGAACTGAGTGCCAAGCTAGGTTTTCACCATGAAAACTCTACGCCGTATTATCTGCAAGCTAATGGTCAGGTAGAGGCCATTAACAAAGTTTTAAAAACTATGCTTCATCGGATGGTTGGAGACCATAAATCCAACTGGCACCACGTTCTTTTCTCCACTCTTTGGGATTATTGGACTTCTATGAAAATAGCTACTAGTTTCATGCCATCCCAGCTTGTCTACGGACTCAAAGCTGTCTTACCGACCCAATGTCAGATTCCATATTTACAACTTACTGTCAAACTTATCCCAGACACTTCCGTGGAGGAAGAAATATTTTTGTACTTGAGTAACCTTGATGAGACTCACAGAGATGCTACCTTGGATAATGAGGCACATAAGAAACGCGTCAAAGTACAATATAATAAATCCATGCAGCCTCGTGTCTTTAATGAGGGTGACCTAGTATTGACTTATGACCAGAGATATGACAAACTAGGGAAGGGTAAGTTCGAGCCCATGTGGTACGGACCTTTCGTTATTTCTAAGGTGTTAGTGAAAGGAGCTTACGAAATCGTTGATTATGATGGAATCCCTTTGGGGAAACCTCGCAATGGGTTGTACCTGAAAAGGTACTATTCCTAGGTTTTCTTGGATAGTATCTTGTATATATGTATATTGAGTGACTTTCAGTGTGCTTTTAGTATTTTCAAGATGGTTTTTAGTTTTAGTGTCCACATCTATTTATACCATGTTTTGGTCATGCAGATGGATTTCTACGGCTTTGCTGATGGTGCTTGCCGCCACACCTTGAATCTTGCCTTGGCTACTTGGGTCCTCTATTCCCCAGCTGAAGATTTGGTCAGTTCAGGAGCAGTTTGTATAGGTCTCGCTACAAATAACATCGTCGAGTATGAAGCGGTCATCAATCTTTTGATTGTCACTGCCTCCTAAGATGTTCGTGATCTAGTAGTATTGATGGACTCACAGCTCGTGGTTTGTCATTTAAACCATGTTTACACCATTAGAAATCCGGTGCTCCTCCGCCTCTTCCGGAGGGTATGTTTGCTAGAAAGATCATTTGAAACTATTACTTATAGGCATATCCCTAGGGAACATAATGTAGTTGCTGATTCATTGGCTAATTACATCCTAGCTTGGCATATTTCCCATTCATGATGTCAAATCAAACATGATACATTGTAAATAAATATTCAAAGACACATAAAATTCATAGAAAATGCATTTTTCCATTTGAAACATATAAACACCGTGTAAAAGTCTGTATATATATATATATGGACAAGTTTACAAAAATAGGTCCTAAGACCTTATCTGAAGCACGTAGGATTTCAGGAAAAATCATCATACAAAATCTTGAAGCTGTTAGCTTTCAGTACATATCTCATACACTAGTGGTGCTTGCGATAGCACATCACTGCTTGAGCTACCCTACGTAGCAGCCTACTGAATCAACCCAGTGCTCCTGTTGTGGATCTCTGATATCTCATCGGGAGGTGATCAATGTCAGCATTTGGGATGTCCAAGGTCAGCCTCTCCAGGTTCTCCTCTAGCTCCCTGGTGATATCATCACCCTATGGTACAAAGCGAGCTCTGGATCGCCTATCCAATGGAGATGCTCCTCCAGGTCGCGTTGCTCCCACATCTGCATGAAAATATACAGGTCTCATCACTTAACATAAAAAATATAAAACATTAAAAAACATAAAAACATTTAATCCATTTTAGGGTTTCTTGCTTCTTACCGATGTCACCCCATTGTCCACTAGGTGGGAGTGGTAGGTCAGGATCTCCCATGAAGTCTATGCCTGCATAAGCATAATCCTCAACCATGAGGATCTGATCTCATAGCCATCTGAAGAACAGATCACCGAACTTCACCCTTCCCCTACCCGCTCCTGTGCGGGCCATGAACTGGACCCACCTCAAAATACGGGGGTCCCGTGCTCTCAGACTCTGGAAGACCATCTAAGGTCTCATCTATGGAACCCACTTGAATAAGAAGCAGGATAAAATGGAACCAAAGCCAAACTGCTTTAGCTCTCCCTACCGACACTTAGTCAGCCGATCCTTAAAGGTTGGCAACATGGATTCCACCTAGTTGAACACCGTGGGTGCCATGGCCTCTATGGGGTACAACATATGTGCCATAGAAGCCTGGTGCACACCATGAATCCTGGCCGCCTTCTGCATGGTAAATAAGACGGTCTGTAGAGCTCTATCCATCACTGATTTGATAGGGATCTTCTTCCCCGATGTACCCGTCCCTGGTGCACAGTGATGATCTATAATATCTCGAGTGGTAATATCCCCTCCACGGGATCCTGTCAGTGAGATGGGGGTACCTCATCTCGAGAGACCTGTCAAGAAGTAGATGTCCTCTACTTCCACCATAAGGATATGCCCCCCCACCTCGAAGTACTGCTGCTCTGGATTCCACATCTGCAGTATGTGTTCTAGTAACCGCTCATGTGACACCATGCTTGGGGTCCGGAAGAGCTTTAGGAGCCCACAGTCTCGTAATGCGGAAATACAACCTGCATTTCTCTCAGCAGCAACATCCTCATTGTCATGTGTTCTTTCTTTCCATATCACCATGTTTTGAGTCACCTAGACCTGCCAAAAACAATAATGGTATGCATTAGAATCTTCCCCAATCATTGAAAATCAAAGGAATGGATTTATACTGCCCATGCTATTAGTTTAAATTCTCCACGGATGACACCTCCTGTGCACCGTTGGAGATAGGCAATGGCATCACCTGTCCACTATGTTATTGGCGCAGTTCTCAGGTGGTACCGCGTATCCCGTAAGGGGTAGCCGCGGTGCCCTCTTTTAAGGTTTTAGGCTTGCTTTATGAGCCCAAAACCCATCCAAATATCAAAATAAATGATATGAAATGAAAGAGAAGGGTCTTAGCTATTACTTGCAACTGATGATGCTGAAAACGGACGGTGGAAACTCCCAGTATCAGCTGCGGAATATCTGGCTAAGAAAATGCTCCAAGTGCTCTCTGCCATAGGTAAATAGTGAAATGATTTGGTTTTTTACAATTTACATGACTTATGTAGGCATTTTTGGGTCTGACATACTATAGTTTTGATATAAAATCATATTTTACTCAAAGTTTATCTGTCGTAATCCCTTAATGCTAGTCTTAAATGCATTTAACACTTGTTTCTGAGTCGGTTGCAGGGTAAGAGAACTTTAGTAAGAAGCTTTGAAAGTTTGTTTATGGATTTTTTGCACTTTCATAAAATGAAAAAGGTCATTGAGCGTTTATTATGACACTTTGTCACACTTGTTAAAATCTAGTATCAAAGGTCCAAGTCAATTTCAAGTTTCTTTCTAGGCTCGTCAAAATCAAGATTGTGTAAAGAAGCATCATGGAGTCCTCTTTTCACCTCTTTTTCAGGCTCCTTAAAAATGAAAAAGTCATCGAGTCTATTTCCGATTCTTTCCAAGCTCGTGAAATATGACATTGTGTAAAGAAACCTCATGGAGTTCTCTTTAAATGCTTTTTAGGCTCCCTAAATACGAAAAGATCGTCGAGCAATCTTGTCTTCTTCACGCTCGTTAAAGTATTTGAAGAGTCATCCGTTCGACGGTAGGTTATCTCTTTTTTGGTTCGGATAGGACTATTTACGAAAAAGGAACACTCCAGCCAATCATGACTAGAAGAGTTCTCTAAGGTATGATTTTACACTTCTTTGGGCCTTAGAGACTAAATCATACGAACAAGGATCCCTTTGGATTATTCTTTTGTATTCGTTTAGACTCTCTAAACAAGAACGATATCGAGTTTTCTTTAAGTGGACTCGTTAAAATAAAAATTGAGAGACCTGCTTTGGGAACGAACCCCTCCTCTCTCAGGTTCGTAAAACATATGAGTCTTGAATTGTCTTTCGACAAGCTATATTGAGTGTTTTTTACCCTCTTTGAACTTGTAAACCGAAAAGAGGCACTCATCGATCATGATGGGGGAAATGGGAAGGGAATCATTTTGTAAATAATGGTAGTTGTTTGTCATTACCTTTGAACATGGCACTTGTCTATACAATCATGTCAGTCAATTGGGTATTCAGTTGATCTCCGTGATGATCCACTTTCATGAGTCATATCACACCTTTGAGTCTTTCAAAAGAATGCATTGTCCACTGTCGCATTGTGTGGTTGTCTCGTTCAGTCATGCTGCCAAGTATTTTTGTCGTGCCGCTCGATGTTCAAAGGGGATCTGAAGAATTTTTACCTTTGCAGTCTACATAGTCTTTGTGTCAGTATCTTTGAGTCAGTCATATGGTTACTACATTTATATCATTCCAGAAATATGTTCCGAGTTTCATGTCATCGATGTGGGACTCATCATGGCCCTCGTTCGGCGAGACTGTTCCTGTCAACATCAGCTCATCATCCGGGAAATAGTCTTAGAAACAATATTTGGTACCTTGATATTTGTATACCTTAACGACAGATTCTCTCGCTCTCGACATAGGTTCACATCATTGACCTTTGATCGATAGAATCGACTGGGTGTTCGACATCAGGACATCTATTCACACTCAGTAGATTGTACTAGAGTACCTTTGGAATCATTGACATTAATGGTGATCTCCCTCACACTTATTAATGGTTCACATCATTGACTGGTAATCAAGTGGTTTCTATCATGTTAGAATTCAGATCATTGTAATCACATGGATAGAATTGTACTTTGTGGAAGGCGAGATGAAGACCTTGGGTATTTGTTTAAAAGCGCTTATTGCTTTTTCCTCAGGTTGCGATGGAGTTTTGTATATCTAGCATGGATCCACATTTGTATGGTCATGGCTATGCTCAAATTTGTGTCTATATGACATAGATCTACGTTGTATGTCTGGTATCTATGTCCAAGTTTGAGTCCTCTATCACATGGATCTATGCTGTATTCTAGTAGCCATGCTTGTTTATTCCTCTCATGGATCTGCCTTGTATTGGTCTACAACCATGAGTTTGGTTACTTGTGTCTATGAGTCAACATATTGATGTACTACACATGCCTACTTGACAACATGCTCTGATCGAGCCAACATTTTCATCTCATGGTGACAACTTGTTCTCTCAAAGCTCTCGTTTATCGTATCCCTCTAAGACTCATGATTTGGGGGGCATCCTGTTATACCAAAATCCTGTCACCATCATGTGATAAGACATTTGCCATACCTACTTGCCCTGAATCCCAGCTCTTGGAGTGGAAAATCATGGTTATTATCAATCTTTCATGAAAATTCCTAGAACCGTGCTTATCCCTTTGTCCAGGAGCAGTACCTTGTTTGCATCGCCTATCCCTTATTATCCACAAGTGGTGCCACCACTTATGGCCCTTAGTCCATAAGTATTTCTTACCAGAACCGCTCTGTCATTGAAGGAGAAATGCGGTACCCTGGGTAAAAAGGGAAAAAGAGAAGTTTCTCGAGGCTTCTAGATGATAAGCCTTGTGTCCTTCCTTATCCCTACTGTTGTGGGTCAGTTGAGCTCGAGATTCCTCATCCTAGGATCTTAGAGGCCACCTCACCCACTAATCTCTCAACCTACCCTATCCATTGAGCCTTATAAATATGAGCTCATAGACATGGTTAAGGGGGAAACTCTTAAGGTATTGTTATGCTGTTGGATTGATCACTTGTCCCAAGACCATTTGGGAGAGCATAGAGAGCTAGAGTTGGAGCTTTTGGGGATGAGAATGCTTGGTTTCATGGAGATGCATGTCAACACTAAGGCTTGGTTGTAAAATTCTTCATATTTCTATATTAATGCAAGTTGATTTATGTCCCACATATATTGTTGTCCTTTTATTTCACATGTATGTTGTTAGATTCCTTATTCACTAACATATATTAGTAGATTATATTATGATGGTTTCAATATGTTTGTGTGTTGAAGCTTTATTGCAGGTACACATGGTAACGATCAAAGCATTACATTCCAGGTATCTATGGCGTCTAGGGAGAGTCTTCAATCTCTGTCCTCTGTTTGTTTTGGATCTGAACCATTCAGACTAGTGGAACACCTTGCTGTCCGTAGGAGGTGAAATATTCCAGCTAATAGGGAATGTCTTGGCGGAGCCTAGAAATGGGCTCTATCTTAAGAAATATTATTCTTAATTAACCGAGGCCGACATATTTTATATTATTGTACAGATTGTATAGTTTCTTTTTTCTTATTGTATTGTTATCATTTTGTTGATGTGCTTCCTCTTTTGTGGTAGACGTCAACATAATATTCGATCTATTTAGTATTCACTGATGGTTCTAGCTGCCACACCCAAAACTTAGCTTAAGCTGCCTCGGTTATCTATGCACCTGAGGGTCAGTTGGTGTCTTTAGGAGGTGCGTGTCTTTGGTCTTCGTCTAATAACGTTGCAGAGTATAGCACCATGATTGAATTATTATGTGATGCCATTTCAATGGTGTCCAATCTCTTGAAGTTCAACTTGAATCCCAGTTAGTGGTGTCACAGTTAAATGGCATGTACCGTATCAGGGATCCTACATTATTGAGAAGGTTTTTGAGGGTAAGAATGTTGGAGCGACAATTTGATTTACATTACATACATTCATATACCTAGACTTTATAATAATATTGCTGATTCATATGCAAATAATGTATTATATTGGAACTTGTCACATAAATAAAGAAGCATGAACATTTAAAACACATTCACATTTAAACACATTTGTAAATATAACAAATCGATTTCTATAAGTTTTTATTTTTCGAATAGAGTTCAAAAATGGCGTCATAGTACAAAATGTTATAAGTACAAAAATGGGTCTTTAAGCCAGCAAAGTACACACGACCGATACAAAATGTCTACATAGGCATCTATGCCTGTGGGCCTGGGTGATGATCATGATAACATACGACTGCATTGGCCAACCTCCTGAACAGGCTTACCCAGGGATGGGGTACCCCTACTACATGTCTCTGCATAGCCTCAGGAAAGTCATCGACTTGCACCATGGGTATCTAGTGTCTCGGTCGAGCGATGTTGCCATGTATCTTTTGGAGTGTCCGCTTTGCATTAGCGTCAATCATCTCATCACCTAATCCCCTCCATCGATGTCGAGGGAAACCATCCGATCGTCGTGAACCCACGTCTATGCACATAAACCTAATGTTAGTGTTTTTCACCACCAAAAACATTTTTTTGATTTCCAAATGCATCAAAAATACAAAAAAATTAATATTTCAAAAAACCATACAAATGGCATCTTACCTATATTGTTGTTTGTGGACCCTAGTGGTAGGGGCATTTCAAGACCTCCATGGAAGTTGATCCCTTCATAGGAATGGTTATCTATGTCTATGACCTATTGTCTCCACCAATGGAAGAATTTAGGTGGGGAAGGAGAAGGTATCATGCCTCCCCCCAACCTACGCATCACCAATGTGCAGTGGTTCTAGGATGGATCCCATAGACTTTGAGGAGGGTTCTCAACTCTAGGGCTGGGGCTTGATACTCTCTCAAAGAATAAAGTGCTTGGAATGCTGGCATACTTGAAATTGTTTATCCTACCTGTCTTGTAGTCAGTTAGTTGTTGTTTCATAGTGTTTAGCAGTGTTGTGCTCTAGTCATATACCATAGGTCTCATGCACTCTACCAAGTAGAACATGAGAAGCCATGAATCCCGATGAAGAGATTCCAAACCTAATATTCTTTCCAATTCCAAAACTATCACTTTGAGGCTAAGACTACTGATATCGTTCACCAGAACTTGACTTCTGATATTGTTTGTGTCAGGAATGCAATATACATCTATCTACTCCTCAAAAGTGATTCCTCCACCCACTCCATGAGCTCGTGGGTTCACTACCTTGCCTCTAAGGGATAGTCTTGTCGTGAACTAGATGACCTATAATTCTAGTCTCAATGTCATACCATCCAATATAAAGGCCTATGTGTCTGGATCCCAGTAATCCATGAAAATTTGGAGGAGTCTTGGTTGGGCCCTCAAACCCCCAAGGTTCCAAAATTTATACAAACCACACCTTCTTAAGGATTTTTGAGCATTCACATCACCAATAACTGCCCTATCACCGTATTTATGCTCACGTTATCTCCATTCCAAAACCATCATGCAAAGAAAAATCAAAATTTTGTGAGATTTCATCATAAAATTGGAGATACCCAGCCTTGTACACGACTGCTCTTTATAACAGTAGCGTATGTATGTGGGCATGCTTTTATTTTCCCACGTACATCTAGACCTATACATGACTTGATGAACTATGACCCGCGTGGGTCGAGATCCTCATTTTTGGTTTCCTCATGCATAAAAATCCAACACCAAAAAATAAAATTAATACATTAAATAGATGAGGAATGTGATTATGAATTACCTGGTCTTGACGACTCTGGATTTTGTGGCCCATAGCTCCCATAATCGTTGTTTAAAGTTTTGAATTCCAAGTTGCTCCAAATGCACAATTTTTGGTAAAATACCAAATGGTATGGTAAAAATGTCATTTTCTACTATTTATAATTTTTTAAAAGATTTTTTTACCCACTTGGCCTATATTTTGGACTTCTTATTAACTAGTTTCAGCTGTTTGGCCTAATATTTTTGTGTAGGAACCCCTTGTGGTGCACTTTCACTGAGACTTTGACTCATTCATTCCTATGGAAGGTATAATACTAAACTAGCATATAGGATAGGATCATTTTCCGCATGCATTCTGTATCATCCTATGACCATGTCACCTTAACCATAGGTACGAACCCACTTCATGATGTCATAGAACCTTCATATTGCTACAAGAAGTGGTATTATGTAAGCACTAGAGATCTCCTTATCATGGGTACCCTAGTTAGATCCCGCTTTGTTATTTGGTGCCCATGCTGAGAGTCCTCCCTTAGGTCCGGGGGTCCGTTATAGTCCCGCCATGCCTTCGAGTAAATAAATTCATACTCTTTATTGAAATTTATGCTATCCATATCCTATTGGGACTCTTGTTTGTATCAAGTTGTAACTACATTTGCGTACGTTCATTTTCCATATTGAGCTTTATGTCGTCTCCCTGCTTCAATTTATAAGCCATATAGGCTGAGCTTACCTCAATCACAGCCAAGCAGAGCCTTCCATATATTTTTACAGATTGATTATACCTTACCCAGAGGAGACATCCCCATGAGTGTCCTTATCCTGCATATGCTTCCTTGCATTGAGCATAGGTATGTTTCACTACTTGGAACTAGTTTTCTTTTCTACGACACTCATTTCCTCCTTATGTACTATAAGCAATTTTATTCTTTTTCAATATTTTAAAATATGAAAAATACCAAAAAAATCATAAAACATAAAAATCTGAATGAGAAATGATATCTTTTTCTATTGGAAGTTGTCGCGTCGTGTCGCCTTCGAACATAGCACAATACATTCATCCATTGGTTGGGTTACTAGTATGACCTTAGGCGTTATACTTGTTATTCTAAGTTTTCTCCACTGACTGGTTATGATTCTAGACCCTATGGAGCCTTTATTGATGCCTCCTATGTCATAGAGTTGTCCCAGTATGCATTTTGAGTCTATGCTTCATGTGAGTCTTCATCTTCCTTATGCTCTTGTTTAAAGGAATTTTTAGCATGATTCGTCCATTCCTCAATTATCTTGTTTTTGGATATTGGCCATTCCTGATACATTTGTTACTGGTTCGTGCATATCTTATTTGTGCCAATTATTCCAAATTATCTAGCGTTGCTATGTACCTCACGTTGGTTGATGGGGGGATGCCTTAATTCCCTCCTTCGGCCAGCAGATTCCATTCAATTGAGTTCTGAACATTTATTTTGGAATATGGATCTAGAGTCTATTGAGTTCCTTGAGACTTGTAGTCATTAGTGGCAGGTTATCTCCACATCTATTGATTTGGAAATACATCAATGTCCCCTGATTGATGGATCCTCTCAAGTGTTTGACCTCAACACATCTATTCACATTTGTTTGTTTGCACTTCATACCTTGATTCCCATTATCATTATTGATGGGATATCTTGTGTCTGTTAATGGTATACATCAATGAATGGTAATCATACGACGACCCATCATGTTTGAATGCAACACCTTTATTCACATAATGGGACATGTACTAGAGACGATTTGTGTCGAAGGTATCCGAGATTGGTGGCATTCCGTATATGCTACCTACTTGATTGTGTGAGCATATATGAGATTTAAGCTGTCATGACTAAATTCCAGTGGACCATTTGATGTCTTCATTCAGTATGGACACCTTACTTCACTTTATATTGTATGTGGCGATGACCACTCATGACATATGTCTATTATGCCTATTGATGGCTATTGTAATTTTATGAATATGGGACTGCTATGTATAATTCATATCTATAGTCATGTGTAGAGATGTATCATTATATTATACTAATGAGTGAATGGGTTTTCCACTCAAGTCTTCATTAATCCACTTCTGGGACTATTATAATGTATTTCAACCATCATGTATCCATTTGACTTCACACATTAATGGGAATCTATTATAGTGTGATTCACCACACTTGATACATTATGCTTTGATGGCCTATCCCTGTCCATATGTAGACTCATTTTACGTCTTTGTTGGAAGGCATTTTTGAGGATAATTAGTTGCGCAACAACGAGGATGATGCGGAAGGAGGAAGATGAAGCATAAGTCAGTTTGGTCATATTTTGTAGATTTTGATCATTATTTTGTAGTTTTTGGTCCAAGTAGTTAGGTAGTTTATATAAGTGGACCATGTTGTAAAAGGTGCAAGCCTATAAATAGATCAAGGTGTTGTAACATTTAATGATCCTTTTAAGACTTTCATTGGACCATATTTTATCATCTTGGTGGTATCTTGTGTGTGTACTTGGAGAGCACATCTATGATCTGTTTTGATTCAAGATATGAATTGTGGAACTGTTTTGAGAACCTGCAGTTTTGATGCGGAAGTAATATGACATGATGAAGATTTGATGGAAACATTGTGTCTTTTGCATCTTTCTATTTTCTTGTTTTTCTATGATGTGATGTGAATGGATTAATATCATAGTATGAATCTTCTTTCTAATGATGCGATGCTTTTATGTCTTAAATCTTGTTATGATGATCAATCTGTTTTGTATTGCTGCGATTTGAATGGTTTTATGCGATATGATGAATGTTAGTATGAATATGCTATAACAAACTGTTGAAACCCCAACTGTGTATGTGTTTTATTAGGGTGTCTAAGGCTTGCAACACACGAAGAAAACCCAGCCAAAGGCTTCAAACAATTCGACGCATGTATTGTTCTATCCTTGAGATGTTTGGGATGGTAATCTCCCACGGATAATTTTGTAGCCTCTGCTGGCTTATGATTGGATTTGATCCACAGAGGATCTGTTTCCCAATTTAGGAAACAAGGCAGATGATATAAAGAATAGGAAAACTTAAAACTAACTAGGAAAGGGAACTTGATCTAGATCTAAACTACTCTGAAAAGGATACTGGGTTGATCTGTAGGTAAACCATATGTGTAAGCAAACAAGTACTTTTAATTCAATCAACAAAAATGTAAATCAAATTAAAAGCTCATCACTTAATTCACAGCTAATTAATGAAAATAAATTAGTTAGTGACTTAAGATTCTATCATTTTGAATTGACCTGCATAGCACATGTAAGTTGAAAAACAAACACATTATGCTGCTAAATATTGATGTTCAATTATTCACATAAATAGATAAAGACAGTTCATAAAATAAATTGTATGGAAATTTATAAATGCATAAATAAATAATAGAGATAAATTTGAGTTAAATAAAAACATTTAATAATTGTAAGTAATCGACATCATTATCTGTCCATTTGGAACAAAGAGGATTGAAATCCATTTGAAGAAAATCATTCAGACAAAGATAAGAGATAATAAATGATAGTACTGTATTGATTTGAAGTCCAGTAACAAATTACATAAACCATATGAACAACTAGAGGTGTTCTCTCAATCTCCTATATTAGTCTTCCTTCTTCCAAAAGTCCCCAAAAAAGTCCCTGATACATTCGAGATCACCCTCTTAAATAATTATTACAAAAAAAATTGATTTCCCCATAAAGAGGATCAAAGCCTAAAAAAATCTAATATCCCAAGAAATCTCTCCACAACTTCCAGATACGGAGAAGCTCCTCAATATCAAGGTAACTGGAATATTCAATGCCAAGCTGGGCATTGCACTTATAATCTTCAATTTCATTCTTAGCCAATTTATTCCAAAATTGGATATAAATGTGGATCTTTCTCTCCACCGCAAATGGCTATCTGATCAACTGATCTAAATCATGAATGCTGACATGGTCAAGTTCCTTGATATTCTCCTCTCTTTCATCCCTTCACTTTTCCACTTGATCAACCATCAATCCAGGTGGATAGGCCTTCTCAATCAACACCATTGCAGGAAAGGACAACTCATCCATAATGTTGTCAACTGCATACCATCTTTTACTGCAAATGGCCCATGCTTTCTTTATGGCTTCAGCTATTGTCTCATCTAGATCTTCCCAGGCTCTCAAGATAGTCCTGATTCTCTTGCTGGAAGTTAGTGAGAAAAGTGACATCATCTGGCTTCTCCTTCATGTACCTTTTTCAGTCTACCACTTCATCATAAGATTTCAAGGCTTGTTGTCTCTTATGAACTAAGTATTCCAGAACAACATACATCTTGTCAAAAACCATGTGAGTTTCAAAGAAATTATCTAGAATTTTAGATAACTCACAGACTAAATCATGATGTTCCTTGTTGGTTTGAATGGAAAGCTCTTTAAATTCTTCCTGGGAAAACTTGGAAAATGAAGATGAAGCCGCACTTGTAGTTGCATCTTCACACTGTCTTTCTAACACTGCAACCTTCTGAACTAAAGAGGCATTAACAATATTTTCTCTTTGCAGTTCTTCACTGAGAGAAGCGTTCTTCTCCTAAAATTATCACACCTGTTATCATGTTTCCTTTTAAGTTTCTCCAGTTCCTCCTTCAACTTGACAATTTCTGCTTTCTGTTTGTCAAATTCTCGTTTCAAAGTGTTAATGGAATCAAAATTGGCTCCTGTAAAATCCACTAGGACAGATGCAGCATCTGTAGCATATTCTTGCGGGTCACTTGATCGCTGGGTCCACACAACTTCATTTGCAACAGACATGTCTATATCACTCTGATCCTTTTTCCTCTTCCTACCCTTCTTCACCACTAATCTATCAACTTTGTTGTACTGATATTCTCCCAGGGATATGACAAAATATTCATTGAATTCATCCCTCATCTCATCAATTGGGGGTATACTAATTCCTGTGGATATCTAAGAAGTGGTTTGAGTTGTGGTTTGAGAAGGTATAGTCATAGTAATAGGAGAAGTAGATGGAGAATGGCTGACATTCTGAGCAGGAATTAATTCAGGGGCTAAAGAAATGTCAATACTTGAAGTTTCAAATGATGAAGCTTGCAAAGTAGTGGTCTCAAGTAATGATGATGAAACTACTGAAGTTTTCTCAGCCACAGGGGATGACACTGAGCTGAATGAAGGGATATGCAATGGAATATTGAAAACTGGAGGTACATTATATGAAGAAATGTGCATATCCATAGAAATAGGTGTAATAGATTCAGACAGACAAGTAGCATTTTGATAAAGATGGGTCATAAAAGGTGTCACGGTAGAACCAACATATAATGAAGATAAAGCTATTATTGATCACATAAGTACAACAGAAGAGGAAGGGCCAGAATGAGAAGGAAGTTGAGATTGTAAGGGGGGTAATGAAGGATTGTCATTATTACCATCGGTGGAATTCAGTAAATCATTACCATTTCCGACTTCAACAGTAATAGGCACCTGGGAAACCCTCTCATCTTCTTCCTCTGAATGAGTCAAGTCTATAGTAGAGGTAGGAACATATTAAATTAAATATTGTAGCCATTTGAGAGGTTCTCGTTCGATCTTTGCTAGTACAGATTGAGTATTTTCAACCATAGTGGTGACTTGAGCATCTTCAGTTCGTTGAGATGTTGTAACTTCTCGAGTGTCTAGTGACGAAGTCATCTTTCTCAGTCCTGTTTGATCTGCTCTGAGGTGTGCAAGTAGGCCTTGACCTGTTGTTCCATAGATGTTTGGGGAAATTCTTCCATGGGAGCATTCCCTTTACCTGTGTATGAACTAGGTTCTGTGGATGTATTGGTGTATGCCAGAGCCTCCTTTGTTGCAAATTTAGCTTCCCTACTTTTCCTGTCTTTTATTACCTTTTCCTCAATGTCTAATTCCATGGACCTGTAATGTCGAACTCTGTCCCTAATTTCATTTTGGTATTGCAATATATAACTTTGTTCTTCCTTTATTTTAGCCCTTGCCAAGACTTCAAAAAAGGTGTCGAATCCCTAGTAAATGAAATCATCTCGAATCTCTTCATGAGCATATCTTGTTTTAAAATGGTTCTGCCTGAGGTGGAGGTCAACAATAACTTTGGGATCATGCTACCTTTTGCTAGAAAATCGAAGCTTGAGTGACACTATGTGGTCACTAAGCTCTGATTCCCAAGTAGAAATAGGTATGCTCAAATATCCAATGGTAATTGGAGACTTAGGCCAAACTTTCCTTTTTGGTGTAACACATTTTTTGTAAACCCCTTTTGTGACTGTTTGAAATGAAATCTCTTCAAGGACAAACCTGTCCGACATGAAATTAGGAAACATATGGGAAACAATGATACCAAAAACCCTGATATAGGTGAATGATTCACCAACATACCAGTATCCCATAGTGGCTATGAGGGCTTTAGCTTCAGGTGAGAATGGAGGAGCTTCTTTGTTAAAAATAAGGAAATATACCCGACCGAGGACACTCTCACATATATCATAAAACTTGGTTACATAATTTGTATCCCATAGCTCAGAATGATAGATATGCATAGGTGGGGCTGGTAATTCCCAACTCCATCCCATATTGGGGAAGCGGAATTTGACACAAAAGATATCCACAATGAAGGCAAAAAGATAAAATTTGGGCTTCTTTGTCGCAGTGGCTTTTTAGAACTTGTGTATGACATTCTTGAGTTCAAGTGAGAGGATTGAAGCACAAGGGAAGGATTCACCCATAGTTATGACATGGTGAGCAATGGGGGCCCATTCATTCTTGAAATAAGAATAGTTGGGGAGACCATAACGCCTGCATAACATTGCTGCAAGTAAGGAATAAGGCTCCTTGAACCATTCGATGGGGTAAAGGTTGTCTTTCCTCTGCGAGAACTTGCATGGTTCAGCCATCCCGGATTTCAGCATTTGGTCGAAATTGAACCTAGACTTAGCAGCATTAATAAATTCTACATCGAGGAGTTGCATGAAAGGTTTAAGGGTGTAAATTCTCACAAAGGTTTCAAAGTGGAAATTGGCCAATTGCATCCCAATACTGGTGTTAAAGGAATGGTCTTTCAGGTTAGCGTGGTCTATAATCCATCTAACTGCATCGGTATAAGGGAGGACGACCGGTATAGCAACAATCATATGAAGGCCAGAGTCCCTAATTCTCTCATAAATGAGTTGATTACTCTGGAAGTCTGAAAGGTCATTATTATCAAAGATGGAATAAACTCAAGACCAATCCAATTGGTAGGTTTCAGACATTCGACCACCGATGTCAGAAAAGACACCAAAGTTTGGGTCTTTCGTAAACATGTCTTTCTGGAGGTTTTTGCTCTTGGTAATTCAGGATGTTTTGGATGTTTCCATGTCCTATTCTAATGCTGACGCCAGTAATTAAACTGAATTACAAAGAAATCACAATAAGCAATTCAAATTGTGAGAAAAGCGACTTGATAACCAACCTAAAATCGTAGCGAACACTGTCGAAATCGCTTGGTAAAATATGGATCTAAATCCACACGACAGAGAAAATTACAATGGTAAAAATAGTGAAAAAATCCACGCTACCACCATATTTATGATTCGTGGGTAATAATATAGACCTTAGGATCAGGGTGAAAAGAATGGTCAGGATCAAGCTTTGCGGGATGCGGGGCCAAACATGAAATTCAAAAATTTTATTAGTCATTCCGTAACCCGCATTCCGCATTTTGTGGGATGTGGGATGCGGGATGCAGAATCACAAAACAAGGAAATATTTATTCAATCAGCTCTGCACCCTACATTCCATAGTTGGCAGGATGCGGGTTGCAGACACATGCAAACCAAACGATCAATAAATGTCAATTCCGCAACCCGCATTCTACATTTTTGTGGGATGGGGATTGCGGCTCGATAAAAGAATATCTAAAAACCTTCCGCATCTTGCATTCCACATTTGCAGGATCCAGGTTGCGGGATGCGAAAAATCAAAATATCTAACCAAAATACCCCGCACTCGCAACTTACAGGTTGCAGGATGCAGAGTGAAAAAAAATTCCAAACAAAACCAATCTTTCTGCAACTTAAAACAAACAAATCAAGCATGAATTTTTTGGAAATTTGGTTAGGTTAGGGAATCCTAAGAGTCAACAAAGATGTAATGAAAACTAAAAAGGTCACGAAGGGTCTTACCAAGTTACCAATGTGGGCGATGATGTAAAGTTACCTTTGTTTCATGGGAACAGAAATTAGGACCCTAAACAATACTGGTTTGTATATGAAGCAGATTGGAATGTAAAACAAGATTAGGATGATGATGTTAAGAAGGGTCAGTTGGCGATGAACTTTTGAGGTTGCACACTGGATTGGTACATGAAGTTTACACAAGTTCCCATGATGAATCCCACAAAGACTCTGGCTAAGATCATTAAAGGATTGATCGAGGAGTTCATAAATCCTAAGTATGAAGTGAAATATATCACTAATTTAAAGGAGATCAAGAAATATCCAAAGGCCACTGTTTGGGATTTTGATCAATGATTCAAGACGCTGATGGAAAAAGTAAGTTTTAGAATGAGTGACATACAACACAAGGAATGGTTCATCACGGAATTAGTACTACATATTAAGATTCCCTTGTTGCACCAAAATATTGCGACAAAGAGAGAGGCTTTAGAGATCGCGATGAAGAAGGAAGCTTCACCTGTTGGAGAAATTGGACTTTGCATGAAATAGATTCAATCACAACTATTGAACTTGATGATCTATTTACAAGACATAAATAAGGGAAGAGAGCATCGCGAAGAAATTTGGTGTACCCGATGTCACGTGGAAGGACATCATAAGGATTAGTGCCCATATTTTTGAAATTAGCTGCTATCGAGAGCTCCAAAACCATTGAGTCTTGGTGGAATGCCATGGTGCCACATCCTGCCAAGTTTATGGACATCGACATGAAGACTGTGTGTTTATGAATAATATGGTCTTGAAGCCAATGAATTTTTATTGGATGTTTTGTTGATCTGCTGGGCATGAAGACAAGGATTTTCAAGCATATGATTTGTTCCAGGAGAGGATGATGGATGAATATTATGTGAATGGAAAATACCAACGATCATTGGAGATACCTCCACCACAGTAGCCACCAGAGGTGGTACAGGTGTATCCACAACCACATTTTGTACCACAGCCACAACTGCAACCATAGTTTGTACCACAACCATAGTTTGCTCCACCATCGTCATAGTACAACTAGATGCAATATGCTTTGCAGTAGCCACAATAAACTCAAGTGTAGTATACGCAACCATAGTATGCACAACCACAACTGAATCCCCCTCCACAACAACAGTTTAATCAGCCATAGTATTAACAGCAGGGAGGATTTTGAGTAGGATGAGGTGGAGGCTTTGGTCGAGGAGGAGGACAAGGTCGTATACCCGTAGAATGTTACAATTGCAGAGTACTAGGACAATATCAGAGAAATTGTACAAACTTGCAAGCACAATATACTTATTGTAAAGTTGCGGATTACACAATTGAAGACTATCCATAATTGATCGCGAAGTGTCAAGCAAGGAACGCTCCATAGTTGCAGAAACAGAATCAGAATAAGAACGAGAATGCAAATCAGAATGTGAACCAACTGACGAATCCACCACCAAACCAGAACCAAGGACCAATGGTTGCAAAGATCTCAATAGAACCCATAGTTTAGTCTGCTGATGTTTCTTCCATTACTCGCGGAGGTGAGACAATAGTAGATGATGGCCCGATTCCACAAGTTCGATTGGTTGGAAAGGAGAATGTGCAATTTGACATTGATGCTGAGAGGTATACATTCTTTGAAGCACGTGACGCGATAAGAAGAGATCCAGGTAAAGTTCTTATTTATGAAATGCCACCTATTTTTCATTCAACTTTGGTAGCAGGACCATCGCGACATAATGATACCTTGCAGAATTTCTTTGAAATTTGTCTGTTGATGGAAAAATATCCTGATGCACTCACTAAGATTGAGATCCTGTTGCATTGACCAGAAAAGGGGAGGAGGGAGTGTGCTGTAAAATCCCTGCACAAGAAGAAAAATAGAAAATAAATGAGAATGAACATCCATAATGGGGATTACGAGGTAGATTCAGTCATTCTGGATCTAGGCTCAGATGTTAACATTTAGACAACACAGACATGGAAGAAGACGGGGATCCCACAACTGGTTTGGTCCCCTATGCAGCTGTGATTGGCTAACCAATACAAAGTGACACTGATTGGGCGAGTTCCACATCTAGTAGTGGAATATGAAGGAACGAATACTTACACAGAATTCAATGTTATTGAGATGGTTGATGGTGGAAGCTCGTATCCTACACTGTTCAGGATTGGATGGGCTAACGACAGTTTGGCGGTGATCATTTTTAAGAAGCGTGTAATGAAATTTGAGAACCGTGACATCATAGTTATAGCCCTGATGGATCCAAATGAAGGAAGAAGGTGTGTTGAACCAGTTAAGGAAGAAGTTGGAGGGGGATGGGACCATGCATACATCATTTTAGAATACTATATCCAACCTACTATTAACGGAGAGCTGGGATGGAAAATTTCTAGCTCCGCATCATCAAATTCTAATAACACCTTGGATAATTGGAAGAATTATATGCATGAGGTATCAATTCAGAAGTGTGTCCTAATTACTCAATCGCTACGGCGAGTTGCAACAGATATTGTTGAGTTTCCAGTATATGAAGGACTGCTTGATTTACTTGAATTTCTTGTTGATTTTGAGGATAGGGTGTTAAAACCATAGAGGTTGTTGGTGTTGGATGACGCATTGAAGGCTACTCCAGCATGGTGGTGGGAGACCCATAAGAAGTCAATCAACAGATGGTTGCTATGTCACAAATTGATGGAGGTTCAATTCGGTGCAACAAAACAATACCAAGCTGAGAAGTACGATGAGCGTAATGATCCTAATGATCATCTGATTGCATGTAAAACCATGTGGGTATCACGACCAAAGAATGAGTGGGTATATTATTTTGTCCACACATTGAATTGAATTCCGTGACAACGGTATGTATCAACTGAATTTCGTAGAGAAATTACAACATGGGAAGAGTTGTCAGTTTGTTTCAGTCACACTTTCATCTTTGCAGATGCCGATCCAGTGATTCATGGTGCATTTCAACATATCCATGATCATTAGAGGAAATTTGGGATCTAAAATGGGCCTTATAAGAAAACGTGCCAACAATAAATTTTGTGAGTTGGAATTCAAGAACCAATAGAATTTCAATAAAATGAGTCAACCATAATGGTTGAATTGACATATTTGTCATAAAAGAAAACTACTTTTTTTGTTCGTATTTTGGACATATCTCCCTGTGTTTTTACTCAAATTCTGAGTGGGAGAGCTTGTTGGATGTGGAATTTAATTCCACATCCAATGTGTACCCATAATTCATACTTTTGATAGACCCTGCTACCCCAAAAACAAGAAATACCTAAAAAATGTGATGATGACATCATCATCACATTTTTTTAGGTATTTCTTGTTTTTGGGATAGCGGGGTCTGTCAAAAGTATGCAATATGGGTACTCGTTGGTTTTGGAATTAAATTCCACATCTAAAGAGCTCTCTGACTCGAAATTTGAGTAAAAACACAGGGAGATATGTCGAAAACATGAACAAAAAAAGTAGTTTTCTTCATTCTTCCTCCAAAATTAATAACTATTATTTTATTATTTTCCTTAGGAGGCCCATTTTAGACCTCAAATTTCCTCTAATGGTTGTTTTCAAGGTAGTTCTGGTCGCATATCCCAGGGCCCCACATGGAGCACCAATGATGCAGTCGAAGATGGAATGCTATAAAGTGACAGGAGGGCCTGAGGATGAAGATGAACCATGAAACATATATATTCCAGAATCCGAAGGAAGCCAGGGCATCACGACACCAGAATTACCAACAGATAAAGTTAATCAACCATTGAATATTCAGAAGGTCATCATTGGAACAGAGGAGGCACCAAATATTGGTGACTACTGGGATGAAGAAACAATGGCAAATATTATTGACCTGTTGCATGAATTTCAAGACTTATTTCAAACAATTTTTTTTTCTGAAATGAAAGGGATATTAGGATATTTGGGAGAAATTAAAATCCCACTAAAGCCAGATGAAAATCCTGTAAAGTAGCGGCCACATTGAATGAATCCACAATACAAGGAGAGAGTAAAGGATGAACTTGATAGAATGCTGGATGCTGGAATAATAGAACCAGTTGAAGAACTAGAATGGATCAGTCCTATGGTGGTACAAGATAAGAATACATGCGAGGTTCAGATTTGTGTTGACCTCAAAAAATTGAATGGTTCTTTTCTGAATGATCCATTTCTGACACCATTTACTGATGAGGTACTGGAAGGAGGTCGGTCAAGAGATCTACTCATTCATGGATGGATTTTCTGGCTATCATCATATTAATATCACGAAAGAATATTGGAATAAGAAATTTTTTTTTACTGAATGGGGACGTTTTCAATACACCATGATGCCATTTGGCTTAAAGAATGCCCCTGCGATATTTTCCATGATTTTAGTCATCGCATTCAAGGATTTTATCTTGAAGATTTTGGAGGTATACATGGATGATTGGATGGTGTATGGGTTGGAAAAGGACCATCTTATGAATATGTGATTGATGCTGGAGCGTTGTCGACAACATTAGAATGCACTGAATTCGAAGAAGTGCATATTTTGTGCGCCTTTTGGGATGTTGCTAAGGCACATTGTCTGCAAGGAATGCTTGATAGTTGATCCAACCAAGATTGCACTGATTCTTAACTTGCCACCACACATGAATGTGAAGAACATAGAGAGACATTAGGCCATACAAGATGTTTGTGCTAGAAATTGTCCCTAGACTACAAAGGGAACAAGCTAGTACAATCTCAAAACAATTAAAAGAAAATAGGATTTGTTTTTGTAATTTTTTGGTTTGAAGGTTTCATTCACAAGAAGGTAATCAATCATCAAACTAATATATGAGCTGAATCATGAAATACCATTGAAGAATTGAGACATACATGCATAAAATATAAATATAAACCATAAACATTCAAAGCATACTACTGGTTTTGTCCACAACATCTGAGCATTCACATGAATAAATCTTTAATCAAGAAATGAAATCATAAGCTGAGTGGTCAAATTGGCCATAAAAAAAACAATAGATAGGATAATATGGCTTATATTGTATATAAATCAGTCTCAGTCTTCAAAAATTTACATGAGATTCATATGTATCAGTCTAAATATACATCCAATGTCTTTATCTCTATGGCCCTTCTTGAAAAAAACATTGAAACTGACTCAACTCCATTTTCGTCCTTTTATCATTTACCAAAATAGGGCAGTTTCATAACTATTTTTAGGTCTAATATTGAGGAAGTTACATTAATTAGTTATATGCTAACCTCGAATCTTTAAATACAACAAACTTTTAACTACTATATACATTATAACAAAATGAAATACTTGAACAACTGGACATTAGGTGGCACTTATAACTGCTTGGCTGCTTCTACTAGCATGGGTATCCCTTCCAATGCATGGGACTTCTTCTTATCTCAAGATTGCTCTGTATCCATGCTTTTAAATCTTCTTGACAACACTTTATTCTTCCTGTTTAAATCTTGAATTTTCTTGATTAGATTTTCAGCTTGATTCTCCATTCTCCTCTTCCTCTTCAACACTTCTTGTGACACTGCTATCAATTCTTGGTAATGTGCATTGATGTCTTCTAGGTCTTCCCCTAATCTCTTTTTTGTAGTCATAATCCTGTCATTGGATTCATTAAGGAAGTGAATTTGTGACTTATGCTGTTGCATAGCTTTCTTGAGATTCTTGACCTCAGAATCCATATGCACCTTTTTAGGAAATGTCGAATCCTGGTCTAACAACCATGGAATATCCATCTTCTTAAAAATTAAATCCTCCTCCTACTTATTCTTCATTTCTTCTTTTGCAAATGAGACTCCTGAAGTCATACCTTGTTCCATAATGGGAGTAGTCTGCTCTTCTAAAACTCCATGACCTTTTTGAACTGGTTTTGGTGATATTGGATGATATTCTTGACTGTAGTGTTGATGTGGCTTCAAATTCTCTTTACTTTCCTTATTCTCATCACTTGAATAGTATTGAATAACTGTAATCTTCTCTTTCTTCATCTTAGGATTCAATATTCTTTTCATATTTAATCCAATCTTATTCACAGCTCTGGTCTTTGGCCTCCATCTTGGTCTTTCCAGCTACATGAGAGATTTCTTATCTACCCTAAATTTTGGAGCTTGCAAAATATTATCCTTTGTATTAGTTTCAAAAGATACTATGGTTGGATTTTCATGTGCACATATCACATTCTGCTTCTATTATGTGGAACTAACATCCTCCTCGGGATTCAAATTAACTTTCTCTTCCATTATTTCATATTCGAAAATGTGTTCTTACTCATTTTCCAACGCTTTTCCCTGATCTTCATTACCATGGTTTCTGAATCTTTGACATGAACTAGCTTGATGAAAGCTATCCTGTACAAATTCTTCAATCAAATCTCTGTTGAATTTCTTAACAAAACCATATTGTTTATTAAGCAACCTCTTCTTTACATGATCACCCTATTCAATGGTAAACCCTGACCAAAATAGAAAGTGACACCAACTTCTATTTTGCCTTCTACAAAATTGTAAAAATGATTAATTTGATCAAACCATGATTAAATAATGTTTGGTTTGTATTGTCATAATGTCCTTTGATTCTATTCGACATTTTCTGGAGTATTTTTAGAAGAAAGAATGGAAAATTCATTCTAGATTGCTGGTTCAAGTGTTGTAAAAACCTAACATGATATTTAAACACCGACATGAACCTGCCATCACATGTGATATAACTCTGTATAATTCCAATTACTTCTCTCCATTCTGGCTTAAAATTTCCTAAGTGAACCCCTTTGCTCTAGTCTAGAGTTTTGTTTCCTGGAAATAAGAAATCATTAGGGTTAAAACTTAAAGGGGTCTTCTTGAACCAGGATTCTCCATCCATCGAGATACCGGTGGTTTCAGCTACTAAATCTTTGTGAGCTCAAAATTGAGAGTGTTAAATGTTACAACACCATTGATGAGGTTCTGAGAGAAATAATGTGAAACTTCAGCATTAAAACCAGTGATCCTCTCAAAAATACCAAACCAACCTGCTGCCCTAAACAACTCTGCACATTTTGGGAATTTCGTGGCCCAACTGATGTCTATGGGATCGAACCTATTGATTTTTACATTCTTCCTCATATCTCTAGTGTAACTCTGCTAATTCAATTCTTTGAAAACTTCAGGAACATTCAAACTATGTGTCCACAGATATGAAATTCGTAACCTCAAACTTGAAGTCGTGTTAGTTCAAATCCCCGATTTTGTTAGTGATACCCACAACAGGTTCACACATGTGTCATGATATGCTGAACAGGTGTTTGGAATTCCATGATATGCTGAACAAGTGTTTGGAAGTATCCTATAATCATCAAATGCAATGGGCCATGTTCTACCATCAATCGACCATGCTCCTCTATGATTTTCGATTCCTATAGCGCTCTTGTGTATAGAGTTTGGGTTTTGTGTTGCGAGAATACCTCAACATGAAAGATTAGGAAAACAAGCTCAAAATGAAAGTTAGACTTTGGATATAAGCATTGGATTAGACTTAAATCAGTATTTGAATACTTTTTACAAAGATATAATACTTAATAATCCACTCAATAAAAAATTAGGAAAGGATAAAATAAATTAAATCCAAAACTATAAAAGATAAAAAGACCTTCAAAATCATTAAAATTTAAACTATGATAATAAGAAGTAAATAAGGAACAAACATCTGAGAAAAAACACATACAAATTTGGTACAATTTTAGTCGTAACACAAGATATTATCTCAAGTTCATCAGAGAATATGCTGCGATAACAAAACCTATGTTGAAGCTACTGAAAAATGATGCATAGTAGTTCATTGGGTTTTTATCATCTGTGACGATATAAGCATACTGTAGTTCCCTGTACAATCTTCTATTTTCTCCCCCAAATATAGGAATACTGGCATATGTCAAATCCATTTGCAATGTACCACCTATTTTATTTTCCGAAGACCTCTAGAGTAACATACCAAAATTAGGAGTGATGTCAGCAACCACCACATCCATAATAACACTCTTCATGGGTAATTGAGTAAGGTTGACCACAAGATCCTTAATAACTCCTAGGCACTTTATAGCTCTGGAATCAAATGGAAATAAATCATGGTATGGATTTGTGATACTCAAACCAAGGGGCTCTGGAATCTAATAGGAAGTTATGGATCATTTGATCATGGCCAATCAAGGTTATGTAAAAACGTGGACAAGAATTTGAATCATTTTTAGGCTTATCAGATATAAGGCGGAACCAAGAATGATTGTAGGGTGTTCTTCTTGGAGATTCATAGTATCTGAAGGTATCTGATTAGCACGTGAACTTAAAATTTTTAAAATAGAATTCCTATAACAAGGATTCTTCATCAATTCAGTTAATGGAACTGGAATCTTGACCTTACACAGTTCATTCTCAAAATTAAAAGTTTGCACATTTTTGTTAATTTCTTCAATATCTACTGCTTTGGTTTGGTCACCATGATTTTGTCTCCTTTCCTTTGTTTGGTTAGGTAACTTCTTGGCAGGAGGAGCTACCTTCTTTTTGGGAATCTAAGGAACTTGTTTTGGACCAGATCTCAGGCTATAAGATTTCTTAGGTTATGATTGATACATACTAGCTAAAACTTTAGGGCCAAAACCACTTTCTTCTTGATAAATATGTGAATCTAAAAAAACAAAATTCTGATAATCATATTCAGTTAGGAAACTCTCTAATGATAACTCCCCAAACTAATTTAAATTCTGATTCAAATCGTCATACTGTAAATATTCAACTTCTTCAACTTCATCTATTACATTATTTTGGAATGGAGGAGGAACTCTTTGATCTTCATTCTCCCCTATTTCCCTCTGAATGTCATTGTTTCTTCTTTCTCTAAGGATGAATCTAGGAACAAATGGATGCCTAAACTGATTAGGATTTCTTTCTCCTTCTGGTGTAGGTTTATTTGGATTCTTATCTATTTCCAAATTATTCAATTTTGCAGTCAAATCTCTAACCAACTTAGTCATCTCATTTATTTTACTTTCAATTGTCTTTGATGTATAAGCTAGTTGGATCATTTCATTTTTACCCTTTCAACCATACACTTGATGATCTGAATGTTCTTTAAGCCCATTTGAAGCTAAAATGTTTGATTCCACCTCTAAGGCAGCCTCCTACATGTTCAATAAAGTCACTGACCTTATTTCTCTTAGATGCAAGAAAACTCATGATCAAAGGAATTGACATAGGTTAGATTAGCTAAGGCTTCAGAGGGCTTAATTTCAGCTGGGATCCTACCATACATCTTATTAAATTTTTTATATAAGTCTACTACAATTTCATCTTTTTTCCTTTTCAAAGCACCAAATTCTTTGATATACTAAGTATGGTCCTTAGTGTCCCCCCACTGCCTCATAAACACATCTTGTATTTCTTCTATAAGATTTATTGAATTAGCTGGTAAGTCTCGAAACCATTTCTTTACCTCCCCATCTAAACTCTAAACAATCATCCTCATCCACACATCTTTAACTTCAATATTCTGATTGTCCGCATAACTTAGAAATGCATTCCAATGTTCTTCAGTAGTAGTATCACCCTGACCATTAAACCTAGGAAGGTATTTTTGATAGTCTCCTCCAGGGAAAGCATTTAGCGGGTGGGGAAGAACTAAGGGAGCATATCTAACAACTACCATTCGATCCATCATGTCAAGAGGCTACTGTCCTGCCATCTTGAAGCTACTTTGTTTTGGTGAAGAAAAAGGATGACTAACTTTGCTCGAACTTGGCTAAAAAGGGAGTTTACAAGGTTTAAACTGAAACAAGGGAGTCTTACCAGGAACCTCAGTTTTAATTTTCTAACTAGACAGTGGATAAGTGAGAATCTGAAAAGTCTCAACTAGGGTAGAAGGGACTAACCAAGATTTTTTTTTTCCTATTCTGATTGAAATTATGAATATGCAAAAGATGATGCAGACTCTAACTGATCAGGAGTAAACAAAGAAGGAGAAGACTGAGATCTTTGATCTTTTATAGCTTCTTTCAATATCTAATTTAGATATGAGACACCTAAATGTAAAGGTAAAGTAGGTTTTCCTCTTTTTCTGATCTTTCTGGTAGCCACTGTGAACCACTGTTTGGTGAAAATGTAGTCTAAATTTTTTCTGATATTGTTCACCTCTCAAAACCAGATCAATAATAATATCCCAGGGAAGATATAGTTCACTTCCGTCCCCAGAAATGGCACCAAATATGTTTGTGCTAGAAATTGTCCCTAGAATACAAAGGGAACAAGCTAGTACAATCTCAAAACAATTAAAATAAAATGGGATTTGTTTTTGTAATTTTTTGGTTTGAAGGTTTCATTCACAAGAAGGTAAACAATCATCAAACTAATACATGCGTTGAATCATGAAATAACATTGAAGAACTGAGACATAAATGCATAAAAGATAAATATAAACCATAAACATTCATAATCATAGTACTGGTTTTGTCCACAACATATGAGCATTCACATGAATAAAAATTTAATCAAGAAATGAAATCATATGCTGAGTGGTCAAACTAGCCATAAACAAAATCAATAGATATGATAATATGGCTTATATTGTATATAAATCAGTCTCAGTCTTCAAAAACTTACATAAGAGTCATATGTATCAGTCTGAATATACATCTAATGTCTTTATCTCTATGGACCTTCTTGAAACAAAAATCGAACTTGAATCAACTCCATTTTCCTCCTTTTATCATTTACCAAAATAGGGTAGTTTCATAATTGTTTTTAGGTCTAATCTTGTGGCAATTACATTAAGTAGTTATATGCTAACTTCGAATCTTTAAAGACAACAAACTTTTAACTACTATATACATTATAAAAAAATTAAATACTTGAACATCTAGACATTAGGTGGCACTCATAACTGCTTGGCTGCTTCTGCTAGCATGGTTATCCCTTCCAATGCATGGGACTTCTTCTTATCTGAATCTTGCTCTGTCTCCGGGATTTTAACTCTGCTTGAAAACACTTTATTTTGCTTGTTTAAATTTTGAATTTGCTTGATTATATTTTCAGCTTGATTCTCCATTTTCCTCTTCCTCTTCAAAGCTTCTTTTGACACTGCTATCAATTCTTGGTAATGTGCATTGATATCTTCTAGTTCCTCCCTTAATATCTTATTTGTAGCCATAATATTGTCTTTGGATTCATTAAGGAAGTGAATTCATGACTTATGCTGTTGCATAGATTTCCTAAGATTCTCAACTTCATAATCCATATGCACCTTTTTTAGGCAATGTCAAATCCTGGCCTAACAACCATGGAATATCTAGCTTCTTAATAATTAAATCCTCCTCCTGCTTATTCTTCATTTCTTCTTCTACAAATGAGACTCCTGAATTCATACCTTGTTCCATAATGGGAGTATCCTGCTCTTCTGAAACTCCATGACCTTATTGAACTGGTTCTAGTGATATTGGATGATCTTCTTGAATATAATATTGTGGTGGCTTCATATTCTCTTTACTTTCCTTATTCTCATCACTTGAAGAGTATTGAATAACTATAATCTTCTCTTTCTTCAGCTTAGGATTCAATATTCTTTTCATATTTAATATGATCTTATTTTACAGCTTTGGTCTTTGGCCTCCATAAGTGTTTCTAACCTAAATCGCTCTGTCATAATAGGAGAAAAGCGTTATCCTGGGTAAAATGGGAAAAAGAGAAGTTTCTCGAGGCTTCTAGATCATGAGCCTCATGTCCTCCCTTATCCCTATCATAGTGGGTCAGTTGAGCTTGAGATCCCCCATCATAGGATCTTAGAGGTCACCTCACCCACAAATCTCTCGACCATCCCTATCCACCGAGCCTTATAAATACAAGCTCATGTCCATGGTTGAAGGGGAGAACCATAGAGGTATTGTTACGCTGTTGGATTGACCACTTGGCCCAAGACATTTGAGAGCATAAGAGATAAAAGTTGGAGCTTATGGGGATGAAGTATTGGTTTCATGGAGATGCATGTCAACACTAAGGCTTAATTGTTTGTAAACTTTTCCATTCATCTTAATGCAAAGTTGATTTCCGTCCCACATTACTGTTGTTTTTATTTCGCATGTAGATGTTGTTAGATTCCTTAGTAACTAACATGGATAAGTAGATGATGTTCTGGTAACTTTGATGTGTTTGCATGTTTTATCTGGTTGCAGGTACACAGGTTTACTATCGAAGTAGCATTCCAGGTGTCTACAACATCCAGGGAGGGTCTTCATCTTTTGTCATTCACTCATTTGTTCTGGATCTGAACCATTCAGACCAGAGGAACAACTTCTGTCCGCAGAAGGTGAAATATTCCTGCTTACAAATCTGGCGACTCCATTGCATAGCAGTGCATATATTAGTTGATATGATCTTCCTCAGTTCATGATCTCTTGTCTAAATCCAGGCTCCATCTCCAACTCTCTTCAGTCAAATCTGCCATCTAACTCAGTGAATTTTGGTTTGAAACTTTAAGATCTGAATTATTTCGACTTCTTATGCTCTTTTTTACTGTCAATCGGTCAATTTTTTTCTTGATTTGATTAATTTCTAACTTGATTTCTCGTTCTCCATGTGTTTTGGATCCATTCAGGGAGCTGCACATGCTCTGTTGGAAATAAGCGATGCCACTGTTTGAATCCAGTGAGCAGGAAGCGGTTCTACCTCAAAATTGCTTGTCAGCAGCTTCATCTGTGCAGTGCCAGGTAGGCCCTATTCCAGACTTTGTATTTTGATTTTTGTGTGTTTTTGGCTTACTTTCTGCAGTCGCTTTGATTGTTGTATTCTTTTTGCATTCAAAGAGAGTTTGTGTTTCTTGCATTAGATTTTACATTCTTTTCTTTTCTTGAAACCTCTTGCTCTTTTTTGTAGATATTATTCATTGGAATTGGAAATATACATTTCATTTTTGTGAGTAGGTTTTGGTTTGTTTTGGACTTGTAATGCGTGAGAGATCCATGTTATTTGAGTCTTTCTTTGCTTGGGGTGATTTTTGTTTCCTTTTGCATGCTGATTTTTTCAGTGCTTGGTAGGAAAGATTGGTTCTTTGTTTCCTTGTGTGTTTCAAAGATAAGTTTTAGTTTTCTCTCTCCTTTTCTTTATTTGCAAGCATTGTTGAATGATTTTCTTCTTGTTTTGTGCATGATTGTTTGAAATTCTAGGTCTTACTTTCATTAAGAAGAAATATCTGTTTTCAGCTTTGCGTGCATTAGAGTTAGTTTTGTTTGGAAACGTTAGTGAAGTCATCTTTCCATTAAGTTTTTATTCATCTTTTTCAAGAACAAAAATATAGGAAATTTTTTTGGTTTATTTATGTTTGATGTTCTCTAAATCTCTTTCTTATTTGCTTTGAGAATTGATTGGGGTGCGTTGATATTTCACTTTTCGTTTGAAAATATAGAATTGCATTTGCGTTTGGGTGTGCATTGCTGGAAGAAAAGTAAATCTCTCTCCCTCTTTTAAGTAGAATTTCATTGAAGAGGAAAAATTGCATTATCATATAGATCAATGTGCATCTTCTTTAAATTCAAGTTTTCACTCCATGGTTCCACCTAAACGCACAAGATAAAATTAACGGTAGTACTAGGTTAAAACTTTTAGCAATTTGAGTGATAGGTTAGAGACGTGTTTGGGCATCATTAAGCATAGGAGCTGTCGTTACTTGTCCGCACTGCAACCCAGGACTCGCATGGTTCTTCCACATACCGTCGGTATATTGGACGGCTTTTCATGTACCCTTGAGGTATATAGAAATGTACTTAACGTACTCGATTGTGTATAGGAAGGCCCCTTGTGAACAGTTGTGCATTAGACAACACTACTACCGATTTGAGCTCCCACATACCTTGCGTATATTGGGAGACCCTTTTAGGAATCCTCAATCCATCTGAGTTATCCTTTTAGCCTGTCCTGTGAGGTTCCTGACTCTTATCCACTCCTTTCACATGTTTTCTTGTTGATTTTAGTTTTAGTAGTACTTGCTTGTGCATGGTATTTAGAAGGTTGTTAGAGAGTTTAGAGATGGAATCCTCATCTAGGACTACCACTCAAGAGGTCCCTTTCCAAGGTGTACCTTTTGTATTCCCTCCAAGTGAAGGTATTGTTCCTCCCTTTATTGCCACTCTAAATCTTCTTGGATTAACTATAGGATTACTGGTCTGGCTGTTTAATCCGGTAATTCCTGTTACACCTAATGTATTAAATGTCACCTCTCCTCCGGGAGAGGATTGACCTCAATCTAATCCCTCTCCTTCTTCGTCAGTTGTTGCTTCATCCCTTTCTTCTTCTTCGCTTGACCAAAGCTCTATGGTTAGTAGTTATGTGGATAAGAAGAAGAATAAAGGGAAGGGTAAGAAGAATAAGGGTAAGAAGAAGAAGGATAAGAAAGAGAAAAAGTAGCAACCATCTGCTCTTGATGGTGTTCTAAGAGAACACTCAAAAAACCCAAGTTCCCTTGTAAGCTTTGCAAGGGGGGCCACCTTCTTAAGGAGTGTCTCGGTCTCTCCCATGTATAAGAAGAGTGGTCTAAAAGGTCCAAATCGTCTATGCCATCAACCTCTGATCACCATGTTGACGATACTCCCTCAACCAGTGACCCATTGCTTAAGAGTTGAGAGGGTAAAGTCAGAAATCCTTGCTTTTCTTGTAAGGACATGCACTTTACTTACCTTTGTCCTCTCATGGATGAAGCATCTAAATTGTTGGAGGATATTACTGTTTCTCATCAACGGCTTCCAACAGGTTATTGTAAGTTGTCACTTGACATGCCATTGGTTGATAAAGTGGTCGATCTGGTTCTAACCTCGGTTGATCCCACTCTTCCATTGAAGAGTGAAGTCCAAGTGGTCGATTCAGATTCATCTGTGGTTGATCCCACTCTTCCTTTGAAGAGTGAAGTTAAAGTGATCGAGTTGACATCATCTCCACTCGATCCCACTCTTTCATCAAAGAATGTTAAGACTGAAGTAGTCATTTTGACCAAATCTTCGTCTTGTTCTTCTCTTCTAGTAGAGAATGAACTTAAACCTGCTGAATTTTTTATGCTTCGTTCTGATTGTTCTCAACAAGAGGAAAATTTGTCTGTTTCGACAGAACCCTCTCCGAGTAATGAGGTTATTTCCTTTGACTGGAGTAACCTAACAGAGTCTCATATTCATTCGAGTGTTCCTTTCCATATGGTTGTGAATGTTATAGCTAGGCGGATAATTCACACTATTGTTGATGAAGGGGCTTCTGTTAGTATTCTATCCTCAACTGCTTGGCAATCTTTAGGTTCTTCTCATCTTGTGCAAGCCACCGATCAGATACTGTCTTTTAATCACAGGACTACTACACGTTTAGGGACCCTTCCTTATTTTCCTATTACATTAGGAGGAAAAATTGTCTGCATTGATGTTATGGTGGTCCAAGGTCCTTTAGATTTCAATCTGCTCCTTGGATGTGATTATGTTTATGCCATGAAGGTTGTTGTGTCCACACTCTTTAGAGTTATTCATTTTCCCCATGATGGGAAGATTGTGACCATTGATCATCTTTCCTTTGTTACACTTGACCATCGCATTACTCCTAGTAATCAGACTTCCCTAAATGTGCCGCATGTTCTTGTGGTTCCTCCCCCTTCTTCTAGTTAGCTTATTCCCATCATAGGTAAAATGGGGGGTATGGCTCTAGTCTATGGACATCATAATGGAGCTAAGCTACTAGATTTTATGTAATGGGGGAAATCTACCAACCTATGGATATCATGTTGGGTAGGAGCAGGTTTGTGAGCATAGTCCTTATTTTGTGTCAAGCTTGTTAAAAAATGAAACAGGTTGGAGAGCATAGTTTACTTTTGGTTTCAAGCTCATTAAAAAATAAAACCACTCCTTAAGCATAGTTTACCTTTTGGTTTCAAGCTTGCATAAAAATGAAACCATGTGTTGAGCAAAGTTCCCATTTTGCATCAAGCTCGTTAAAAAATGAAATAGATGCCTTTGAGCAAAGTTCCCATTCTATGTCAAGATTGTTAAAAAATGAAATGGATCTCCTCAAGCATAGTTTACCTTTTGGTTTCAATCTTGCATAAAAATGAAACCATGTTCCAAGCATAGTTACCTTATGTTCCAAGCTTGTGTAAAAATGAAATAGATCACTTTCGCTTGATTCGAGTTTTCGCTTCAATGTTAGAACTTGAACCTTCTTTTCACCTGCCTGATTCTCGTTCTTCCCACCCCCCTGGTGAAAATTTTCACATTAGTAACTAGGTTTTTAGGTTGGGTATGGAAGAAGATTTGTCAGACAAAACAAAGCTTGGGGGGCATGTCGAGGCCCTAGCAACCATGCTAGGGGTAAGATTCGCTAGCAATCATGTTGGGGACAAGCTTCCAACCTCTGTATATCATGTTAATGGGATTTTTCAAGCATAGTTTACCTATTGGTTTCAACCTTGCATAAAAATGAAACCAATCCTTGAGCATTATTTAAACTGATATTCGAGCTCATTAAAAACAGTAAGATGGTGTTGAGATTACTTTTCATTTTTCGTGCTCTGGTTAAAACATGAAATTTGGTTTGAGATTAGTTTATTAATTTTTCGTGCTCTGGATTCAAACATGAAAAATTCTAATGGAGTCTTCTTTAAACTCTTTTTGGACTCTTAAAATGTGAAAAGATAGTCGAGTACTTGTCTTCTTCATACTCATAAAAATATTTGAAGAGTCATCTCTCTGACAGTAGGTTATCTCTTTTTCAGTTCGGATAGACTATTTACGAAAAAGGAACGCTCTAGCCAATCATGACTGGAAGAGTTCTCTAAGGTATGATTTTACACTTTTTCGGGCCTTAGGGACTAAATTATACAAAAAAGGACCCCTTTGGAGTCTTCTTCCGTAGTCATTTAGACTCTCTAAACATGAACAATATCGAGTTTTCTTTCATTGGACTCATTAAATTAAACATTGAGAGACCCATTTTGGGAATGAACCCCTCCTCTCTCAGGTTCGTAAAACATATGAGTTTGGACTTGTCTTCACTCAAGCTATATTGAGTGTTTATTACCCTTTTTGAACTCGTAAAACTGAAAAGAGGAACTCATTGATCATGATGGGGAAAATGGGAAGGGAATCATTTTGCAAATAAATGGCAGTAGTTTGTTGTTACCTTTGAACATGGCACTTATCTGCATATCATGTCAGTCAATTGGGTATTCAACTGATCTCCATGATGATCCACTTTCATGAGTCATGAAACTCCTTTGAGTCTTTCAAAATAATGCATTGTCCACTGTCGCATCGTGAGTCTGTCTCGTTCATTCATGCTTCCAAGTCTTTTTGTCGTGTTGCCCGATGTTCAAAGGGAAATTGAAGGAGTTTTTCCTCTGCAGTCATGACAGTCTTTGTGTCAGTACTTTTGAGTCAGTCCTATGGTTACTACATTCATATCATTCCAAAAATATGTTCTGAGTTTCGTGTCATCGATGTGGGACTCATCATGGCCCTCCTTCGATGAGACTATTCTGGTCGACATCAGCTCATCATCTGAGAAATAGTCTTAGAAACAAAAACTTAGTACCTTGAGATCTGTATGCCTTAATGACAAATTCTCTCGCTCTCGACATAGGTTCACATCATTGACCTTTGATTGATAGAATTGACTAGGTGTTTGACATCAGGACATCTATTCACACTCAGTACATTGCACTAGGGTACCTTGGGAATCGTTGCATCAAGGGCGATCTCCCTCGCACTTGTTAATGGTTCACATCATTGGCCGGTAATCAAGTGGTTTCTACCATGTTCGACTTCAGATCATTGTAATCACATGGATAGATTCGTACTTTGTGGAAGATGAGATGAAGACCCTGGGTATTTGTTTAAAGTGCTCATTTATTTTCCCCAGGTTGCGATGGAGTTTTGTATATCTAGCATGGATCCACATTTGTATGGTCGTGGCTATGCTCAAATTTACGTGTGTTTGACATAGATATACATTGTATGTCTAGTAGCTATGTTCAAGTTTTAGTCCTCTATCACATGGATCTACGTTGTATTATAGTAGCCATGATTGTTTATTCCTCCCATGGATCTGCCTTGTATTGGTCTGCAGCCATGAGTTGGTTACTTGTGTCTATGAGTCAAAAATACTGATGTACTACAGATGCCTACTTGATGACATGCTCTGATCAAGCTGGCATTTTCACGTCGAAGTGACAACTTTTTCTCTCAAAGATCTCATTTATCGTATCCCTCTAAGACTCATGATTTGGGGGGAATTCTGTTACACCCAAATCCTATCACCACCATGTGATAATACCTTTTGACTTACATATTTTTCCTTCATCCCAGCACTTGGAGTGGAAACCCATGTTGTTTGTCAATATTTCATGAAAATACTCAGCACTGCACTTTCCTTGTTGACCATGAGCGGTACCTTGCTCGCACCACTTGTATCTTGTTTTCCATAAGTGGTGCCACCACCTATGGCCTTTGGTCCATAAGTGTTTCTAACCTAAAACACTCTGTCATAAGAAGAGAAATGTGGTACCCTGGGTAAAATGGGAAAAAGAGAAGTTTCTTGAGGCTTCTAAATCATGAGACTAATGTCCTCCCTTATCCCTATCATAGTGGGCCAGTTGAGCTCAAGATCCCCCATCATAGGATCTTAGAGGCCACCTCACCCACAAATCTCTCAATCATCCCTATCCATTGAGCCTTATAAATACAAGCTCATGTCCATCATTGAGGGGGAGAACCATAGAGGTATTGTTATGATGTTGGATTGACCACTTGGACCAAGCCATTTGAGAGCACAAGAGAGAAAAGTTGGAGCTTATGGGGATGAAGTGTTGGTTTCATGGAGATGCATGTCGACACTAAGGCTCAATTGGTTGTAAACTTCTCCATACATCTTAATGCAAAGCTGAATTCTGTCCCACATTACTGTTGTTTTGATTTCACATGTAAATGTTGTTATATTCCTTAGTCACTAACATGGATACGTAGATGATGTTCTGGTAGCTTTGATGTGTTTGTATGTTTGATCTGATTGCAGGTACATAGGTTCACTATCGAAGTGGCATTCCAGGTGTCTACAACATCCAGGGAGGGTCGTCATCTTTTGTCGTTCACTCATTTGTTCTGGATCTGAACCATTCAGAGAGGAACAACTTTTGTCCACAGAAAGTGAAATATTCCTGGTTACAAAAAACCAAACCAACCTGCTCCCCTAAACAACTCTACACGTTCTATGAATTTTGTGGCCCAATTGTTGTTTGTGGGCTTGAACCTATTGATTTTTCCACTCTTCCTCATATCTCTATTGTAACTTTGCTAATTCAATTCTTTGAAAAATTCAGGAAGCTTCAAACTACATGTCCACAACTATGAAATTCGTAACCCCAAACTTGAAGCCATGGTAGTTCAAATCCCTGATTTCCTCAATGATACCCACAACAGGTTCGTACATGTGTCATGATATGCCGAACAGGTGTCTGGAAGTCCATGATATGCTGAACAGGTGTTTGGAAGTTTCCTAGCATCATCGAATGCAATGGGCCATGTTCTGCCATCAATCAACCACGCTCCTCTATGATTTTCGATTCCTGCAGTGCTCTAGTGTATAGAGTTTGGGTTTTTTGTGGTAGGAATACCTCAACATGAAATATTAGGAAAACAAGCTTAAAATGAAAGTTAGAATTTGGATATAAGCATTGGATTATACTTAAATTGGTAGTTGAATACTTTTCACAAAGATATAATACTTAATAATCCACTTAATAAAATCTTAGGAAAGGATAAAATAAATTAAAACCAAAACTATAAAAAATAAAAATACCTTCAAAATAATTAAAATTTAAAATAAGATAAAATAAGAAGTAAATAAGGAAGAAAATTTGAGAATAAAAACATAAAAACTGGGTACAATTTTAGTCTTAATACAAGATATTATCGCAATTTCATTAGAGGATATGCTACGATAACAACACCTATGTTGAAGCTACTGAAAAAGGATGCACAGTTTGAATGGAATAACGATTGTCAAGGAAGTTTGGATACATTAAAGATGAAGATGGATACAACACCAATTTTGGTTTTTTCTGGATTGGACGAAGGAATTCCATGTTCATGTTTATGCGTCGTTAATTGTGTTGGGAGTAGTGTTGGCACAACTAGGTGAAGGAGATATTGATCACCCGATTGCTTTTTCTAGTCATAAGTTTTCATCTATGGAGAAGAATTATACCACAATGGAGAGAGGATGGTTGGAAATGGTTTGCGCATTGAAAATGTTTCGACACTATTTGTTGGGTGGTATTTCAAAATGTTCATCGATCACTCCGCGTTGAAATACCTGGTGAATAATCCTGTGTTGGAGGGGAATATATGCCATTGGATACTTCCCTTCCAAGAGTTTGATTTCGAGATTATTGTGAATCTGGGTTGCTTGAATGTAGGCCAAGACCACTTGTCGTGAATATAGATAGGCAAATATCCGAGGAACATTGAATATGGGTTACCTGATGCGCAGCTATCCAAGGTTGGAATGGTTGATGACTATTATGAGAAAATAGTTCAGTTTTTGGCGACGAGAACAACACTGGAAGGGATCACTGCCAATTAGAAGAAGCACTTGCTTGTTTAAGTTGTGTACTTATAGCTAATTGCCGGAGAACTCTATAATATGGGACCAAACGAGATCTTACGATGGCATGTCCTACCGTATGAACAGGAAAGAGTCTTGGCAGAAGCACATGCAGGCGTTGCTGGTGGACACTATGGAGGTCGTGCTACTTCGAGGAAGGTACTCTGCGTAGGAATTTGGTAGCTAATTCTCAATGGGGATGCTATAGACTATGCGAGGACTTGTGATGTTTGTCAAAGGACTGGGAAGCCATCTCAGAGGGATGATATACCACTAGTACCTTAGGTGATGCTACAACCATTTGAAAAATGGGTAGTGGATTTTGTGTGACGAATCAACCCACCAGGAAAGAGAACCAGTGTGCTCTACATCATTACAACAACATATTATTTAACAAGGTGGGAAGAGTCCACGCTAGTCATAGATTATAGTGTTGCGACTACAACAAGGTTTCTCTTTGATAATGTTGTCACTCATTTTGGTTGTCCAAATATATTGATGAGCGATCAAGGGAGTCACTTCATCAATCGAACCATCAATGCAATGAAATAGGAACTTCAAATACAACAAATGAAGATTACTCCTTATCATCCACAAGCTAATGGAGCGGTTGCAGCGTTCCACAAGGTGTTGGAGCATGAACTCATGAAAGTTTGCAACGTAAACTGCAATGACTGGGATTTGAAGATTCCACCAGTCTTATGGGCATATCGCACTACATGAAAATGGTTGATAGGGAATACACCGTTCAAGTTGGTGTATGGGTAGGAGGAATTCATGCCAATGTAGTATATTGTTCCAAGTTTGGGAATTATAGCAGTGACAGGGATGGATGATGAAGGAACATTGGAAGAAAGCCTATCTCATTTGGTGCAGCTAGAGGAATACCACTTTGTTGCAGGATTTCATCAGCACGTTGAGAAGGATCGACATAAATCATGGCATGATCGACATATTAAGAACAAGAACTATCAATAAAGAGACCTAGTAATTCTATATGAAGTAAGTTTTCCAAGCATCCAGGTAAGTTGCAAATGCATTAGATGGGTCCTTATGTTATCAATTTCATTACTGAGGGAGGCACAATATAGTTGCAACAGTTAGATGGCGCGATGCTACCTAATTTGGTGAATGGAAGGTGACTGAAGCCCTACATGATGGGACCGGTGCTGAGCGATGCTTGAGGCATTGATTAAAAAAAAATCTTTGTTTTTTCATGAAGTGGTAATTAGGAGGACGACGCACAGGGAGAAAGTGGAAGCATAAGAATATGGATTGAGGTCACACTTAGGGAGCAGTGTTGTGACGTCAGAGCAGTGCTGCGACGTCTACAGGGATGCAATAGAATCAAATCGGTAGTAAATACAATGGTTAAACCAGTTATTCGGTGGTGCTATTAGATGAGATGCTCATTAATGGAAGATCCAACCATTAGATCAGGAAGATCGATGACAGATTCAGGTAGTAAATGGAGGATTTGGTCATCATGATTAAGAGATATTTCACACGATCAACTCTGTGCGATAAATGGAAGGCTCCGGTTTGCAATCACCATTTTGAATATTGAGTTGCCAAAGTTGTTGTAGATTTGTGAAGGTTGATTTGCAGAGTTGAGTTGCATAGAAGAGTGAGGTTGAGGTGTCATGTATAGAATTTGTTGGGAAATTATGAGGAATTTCAAGTGAGCTAATACCGATAGAGATTTCCAGTGGGAGAGATTCACTAGTAATTGAGGTGACTATTGATCAAGAAATAAAAAACATGTTAGTGGGCTCATCTTCAATCCCGAATAAGAAGAGGGGGGATCATTGGACCAAGTTCCTTGTGCCAAAGAAGCAGACGACGATAACTTATACACAGGCACAGGTAGAAACTGTAGAGAAGGCAGGACCATCGACATTAGAAGCTGAGGACTCCACGACTAGGATTGGGGTATCCACTACAGACATCCCCAAATATGTTCCTCCATGCAGACTGAGTGCCAAGCCGCACAAGCTGACGAAGAACCATAGGTATCCAATCAGGATGCTGACAATACCGTGTGGGATGGAATGCACCGTTGACATCGTGCCCTACATCATGAAGATAAAGTATGAATATCACTATATTATGGCATCGATTGAGATCACAATGGATCCATTCGTACCTATGACAGGGGAAGACAACGGCCAAATAGCACGCACTCTGCATGACTAGGTGGAGGGATTGGAGAGGTCAAGGATTTTAGGACTCATCAATATGTTTCATTTCAGAAGGTTGGTGGAAGCCAACATATGTGCACAAAAATGTTGGAATCTTTTCATGGGGGATATCTGTGGCTGTACTAACCAGTGCCAATGAATCGAGAGTTGATTTTGTAGATCACAGGGTTTCCCATGCAGAGGCCCGATCCATTGTAGTACTTTCATGGCAAGGATAATGTTAAAACATTGGTTGCAAAGTTGAAGAAGAAGTTTGGGATGAAGCACAACAAATGAGCATATGTGGTGATATGATTAATGACCAGGTTGTGCATGTTGCAACAAATATTCTAGCCATGAAGGTGGTAAGGAAGAAACAACCCAATCAGTGCACTTCTAGGGTCATCGCATGTGCTGACCAGTGCTCCCAGGGCATACAGATGAACTGGTCATTTTTTATGCTGAATCAGTTAATGGACGACGCAATAATGGTACAAGCAAGGAGGTGACCATTCACTTATATTTGGTTGATCATTTTGATCACATTAGTCACTTGGATGGAGCCCTAGGACTACTAGTGCATGGATGTTGGGGTCGCTAAAGTATGTAGAGGGGCGTGGTATTAGAACATCTGGTACGTCAAAGAAGTTGAACATTTAAAGGACTGCTCAATATAGTTTTGGTTGTATTGGGAGGTGCTACATCTTGCATCCATGAAGATCCCGCACTTATCAGAAGAAGCGGCAATAAAATATCAACTGATTGTTCGGTTTGCAATGGGGACACATGCAATTCATGTGCAGGCGTGAAGGGACCCAGAAAAGTAGTGGTTGTACACACTCTATAAGCTTACTGAGGTAGAGGTGGATTCCATCGTAGATGACTGGCCTACGGAGTGGCAAAAACTATTAAGTGAGGATGAAGTGTCGAGATCATGATAGGTCCACCAACCGATGCTCTGATGTATACTGCACTCGACCAATAGAGTGAGAAAGAGTCTGATGAAGCATTGACAAGAGCCCCAATGATTTTGAAAATGGATTGGAGGTTCGAGGAATCTATAACTAAGCAACAATAGGGGCAAGGTGAGGCCAGCAGCACAATGACAATGGCAAATGCATAGGTATACCGCATTCTTACGGCTATTAAAACAATGACAAATGCGAGTGAAGCGGAGTTGAAGAAACAATCTACTAAAGGATTTAGAGAGGTAAACACTTGACTAAGTTATTTAGTTGATGAAATTTTAGCAAGGGTTCTTGGAGCAAACATTTTGTAGAAGGCAGGAGAGATAAGAATAGGGAAGCGGGTCCAAATTGTACAAATTCTGCTGCACACGATTGAGATTAATAGTGAGGATGTCAATGCCTCACTCCAACAGTTTCATGATCTCTCGTTGGATATCAATGAACTATTAACTCAGAAATTGGTACAATTGCATAGGGTTTCGATTCAATATCTGGTCAACCGATAACACATCATCGAATATCACCTTTTGATGTCGCAGGAGCAAGAAGAAACAACAAAAGAAAATATTATGGAGTTAAAAAAGGCGTAGGATAGGATCATCATAAAAATGCGCAACTGTGGGACGACAGGGCTAGGTTGGAGAAAGCAGTTTTTGACGCTTATCAAGAAGTCCCAGCTATGGAGGAAGACATGGATGCGACATCCAAAGCACATAATTGAGGCCACATCATCGCATGATTCAAGAGATACATCTCAGATTTGCAAGTACTGTTGAACCCAAGTACACTGCCAGAGGTAGTTGATGCATGCAAAAGCGCCATCGAAGATGCAAAGACACAACTCAAAGACAACGAAAAAAAAATAAGATGATTACAGATGCGACCGTGAAATTTTGGGGAGGTGTAGTCTAGGACAAGCAGTTGGAGCAGCTAAACACATAACTACAAGAAGTTGAAGGTCAGTTGGATGCACTAAGGACATCGGTTTGAGAAATGAATCCGATAGTGCAGGTGACTAAAGTGGTGGAGTTGAAGGCTCTGCAACAATGTGTCAGCAAGGAAAGGGAATGACAATAATGTCGAACCATGCAGTTGGAATAATTCCTAGATATCAGCGAGCAACTAGTGCTAACGGTAGTGAATGCACTTTAGGCGGTGTAGGACAGTCATAAGGAAGTCATCACTAAGATCGTGGATCATCCATCTAAGCACGGTGTTGCATATTTCACATACATCAACGATATGGTGCAGGTTCAGGTGGAAGAAGTAAAGCAATAGTATGAGAATTTCAAAATCAATACAACAGAGTACACTGCTTCTAGCTGACGTGGCTCAAGGGTGATCCACAAGATTGTGTTGGGGGCTTGTTGGTAGGAAGTTTTGAGGATAATTAGTTACGCAGCACCGAAGATGATGCGCAAGGTCAAAGTGTATGCACAAGGTGAAAGATGGCATGCAAGGAAGTTTGGTCATATTTTGTAGATTTTGGTCATTATTTTGTAGTTTTTGGTCCAAGTAGTTAGGAAGCTAATATAAGTGGACCATGTTGTAAAAGGCACAAGCCTATAAATATATCTAGGAGTTGTAATGTTGAATGATATTTTTAAGTCTTTGATCAGACCATATTTTATCATCTTTGTGGGATCTTCTATGTGTACTTGAAGAGCACATATATGATCTATTTTGATGCGAGATATGAATTGTGGAACTGTTTTGTGAATGCATAGTTTTTATGTGGAACTAATATGACATGACAGAGATTTGATGGAGACACTATATCTTTTGCATCTTTCTATTTTCCTGTTTTCATGTGATGTGATGTGAATGGATTAATACCGTAGTATGATGCTTCTTTTGGAATGATGTGATGCTTTTATGTCTTAAATCTTGTTATGATGATCGATTTGTTCTGTATTGCTGCGATCTAAATGGTTTTATGCAATCTGATGAATGTTAGTATGAATCTTCTATAATGAATCAATGCTCGAATCTATAAAGTAATGTTGCGATAGTTAAACAATAGATGAGGAAAATCCTCCTTATTACTACAGAAATGTGGTTTCGACAGTCCTCCCTTGAACATCTCAGGTGAGACCTCATCTTCTCCACAGGTGTTGCTGGATAGGGTAAAACCTATCTGGGCCGATGCTCAGGGAGATCACTGGGTTAAGGGTGTCGACAGAGAGTGAACCCCTGTCGATGGATCTGTTCCAACACACTTTTTCTCACTATTACCCTGATGCTCCAGTGTAACCTTTACAAAAAACATTTATATATATATATACGTGGCTCACAAGTCTTCAACCTGTGTATATGCAACTTGCACCACTTTCACCCTTGTACATCGGGAAATATGCTCAAAAACAAAAAATATTTCAATTTTTTCCCATCAAGTAATGAATGAATTGATCCTTGGGCTTCCATATGCCGAGAAATGATCCATTTTGATCCTTCACTTCCCATTGAGGGGCTATATATTGAGCTACTATGAAGCATTAGAGGAGGAGAACTTTGGGAGCAAACATACTATAGTGGAATAGTGCCCCATTCTTATATACTTGAGTCTTCATCCCTTTGTCCTTGAAGCAATCATTAGTTCCATTTCCCAATCTTTCCTTTGTATGGAGGATTGAAGAGGTGGAGGATCAGGTGGAGGGACTCAGTTTCTTGATTTTGATGAGGTGTCGATGGAGGTTGTCATTTGTATTTATGTTCATATTAATAGAATTATCCTTTTTTGATCATTTCATGTGTAATTATGAATATTATTATTCATGGATGTAATTACTTTGTTTATGTATTCGAATGTAACATGCTAGATTAGATTCTAATGCTTTACATATACATTGCTTTTATATCTTCTTGTTGTTGAGGGAAATTTGTAGGTACAAGTTTGATTGAAATCTCAATGGGGATCTACTTCAAAGGTTCAGAATAAGGTACACCTCTTGTCACTTGGTGTTAGTTTTGTTTATTTATTTAACATGCTTGGAAATGGGTTTATTTTTGGTGTCATCCTATCTGTTGTGGTCTACCCTAAGCCATATGATATCTTCTTTCTAACAAATATATTTATTTTTAGTTGATCGTGGGAAGAACATGTCTGACAATTTCGACAAGTCCTCGACACTCTTCGACAACATCGACTCTATTTGAACATGGGGAAATTCTCATTTGTGATGAACAACATAAAATATTTGGGGTATGTAATCGAATCTGTCGTTATTCACGTCGATATAGACAAAATAAAAATCCTTAAATATTATCCCATTCCTCAAAACATTCATGAACTAAGAAGTTTTCTTGGTTTGTAATTTTTTTTATCAACGATTCATACTTGGCTTCAGTCACATGGATTTGCCTTTGAATCAGTTGGCTAAGGGAAATGGGAAAATTGTCTTCAAATGGAAATTGACACAACAACAAGATTTTGAGCAACTCAAGCACAATCTCTATACTACACTAGTACTTGTGTTACCTAATTTGCATAAGCCTTTTGATATTGAGACGGATGCATCAGGCTATGCCTTAGGCACAATGATCACTTAGTATGGTCACCCAGTCACTTTTCATTTCAAAAATTTTAATGACAATTTTAGAAGGTATTTGACGTATGAAAAATAAATGTATTCCATTGTGCAATCCCTTAAGAAATGGAGACATTAAATTCTTATAAAGGAGGCGATTATTCTTACTGGCCACAAGACTTTACAGTTCTCCCTATCCTTGTCAAATTTACAAACGAATCGACAACTCAAGTGGATTAATTACCTGCAACAATTCTAGTTGGTAATTAAGTATCAGAAAGGTAAATCCAATGTTGTAGCTAATTATATGAGACGACCACCCATTACTCTCCTTTTTATAATGATGAGTATGCAGGGCTACGACACTACTACTTGGGCTCAATTTTATTTGGTATACTATGACTTTTCTGCAATTTATTAACAGCTTCAAACCAACCCATCATCCAATATCAATTGTTTCTTGAAACATACCTTACTATACAAGATTGGAGAACTTTGTGTGCTGACATGTGAGCACCGACTAAGATCATTTGGGACATGCACTACAACAAGATGCAGAACAATTTGGAGTAGCAAAGACCCTTACCATCCTCCCAAAGTATTTTATTTTCCTTCACTAAATTCTAACATCAACCGACACATTCGATCATGAGTGGTTTGTGCCATTGCTAAACCATCGAATCAATGACAAAGAATGTACATTCCTTTGTCAGTTCCTAGTTGAGCATGGAAAACTATTTCTATGGACTACTTGACAGGATATTAGTAGTAGTTGATATATTTTCCAAAATGGCCATTATCATTCCATACAAGAAGACTACAACAACGCAACATACTGTTCAACTCTTCTTCAAACATGTATGGAAATGTTATGGCTTACAAATGACCATCATTTCCGACATAGATGCCAGATTTGTCAGCATATTTTGGAAGACTCTCTGGAAACAAATCGATACAAGACCCTCCTTAATCTACATATTTCCATCCTTAGACAGACGGACAATGTTTTTTTGAATCACTTGGTAGTACAACCTCTCTGCATATACAACCACAAGCATAATCAAACATGGGATGAAAATATCCCATATATGCAACACAATTACAATCGTGCTCAACATAACTCTACGGGAAAGAGTCTATTTGAGATCTGTTATAGATTTCAACTCTCATCTCCCATCGAATTGATTAGTTCATCGACAAAGTCGAATGACATCGATTCTGACCGACGAGAAGTTGAAAAATCATTTAAGTCTCAAGATAAAATATATAACATCAAGAAACAAGCATAGGAAATGTTGCAACAAGCTAATGCAAAATATAATGTCTAACATGATAAGCATCATATTCCTCATTCATTTTAAATTGGGGATCAGGCCTGGTTACATATCAAGAAGGAACACTTCACTAGTCCATACAAAAAGTTGAAGCCTTTGCGATATGGCTCATACAATATTCTTAAATAGGTTGGAGAAAACTCTTTCCATCTCGACATTCCTTCATGCATGGTTCTGCATCCAATATTTAATGTGGATCTACTTCTACCATACCATGCGGTGCTATTCGAACATAGCGAATTGTAGACAAGATAACCCCAAGACATCCATCCATATGTTCTGGAGCCTCTTCCTTGTGACACAATAGTTGGACAACGAATATTCCATACAAGGAAGAACAAAATTCCCTTGTTTAAGGTGACTAAATCCAGACAACTCCCAACACAAGGAAAATGGTACTCTGCTTATGATCTAACCAACAAATTTCCTCATATGTATGAGCGAGCAACGAGGAGCATTGTTTCTTAAGGAAGGAGGTATGATCCACCCAACAACTGGAATTGTTGTTGACTTCGACAAGTCTTCACCTCGACATGACCTCGACAGGTTCAATATCAACTTCAACAAATTCAACACCTCGACAAGTATTGTCAACACCGGCGATCAACACGAATACGATAGATTGTCTCTCTGTCTTCCAGTGGCCTTCACGATTGAAATTCTTAACCGTTCCAACTTCTCTTGTAACTGAACATAACAGTAAAACAACCCAAGAATTCTCAGCACTCTATATAATCATGCACATTATTGTAATATACAAGCAAGTGAGCAAGTAATAGAGCAATAACGAAGTAACAGAGTTTCGTTTGAGATATTCCATATTGTCTCTGTGTGTGTATGTTTCTATGTGTAGTGTATTTCTTACATTGCTTGTTATTATTATTCTTCCACCATAATAGTACTTGATTCATTCAGTCGAAATGTTGTACCTGTCATGCACCTGGGCACCCAGATCACCATTTTACATCTTTTTAAAATAGACACAATGATCATACTCACTTCTAGTAAAATTCTGGCTCACCATGAAGGGATTAAACTTCGTGTACCATTTCCTAGGATATTGCTTCAAGCCATACAACGATTTCTTGAGTTTGCAAACAAACCTTCTTTTACAATTCTGAGCAAACCCTTTTGATTGTTCCATATATATATATCCTCATATAAATATCCATGTATAAATTTAGTTTTAACATCTAGCCGCTCTAATGCAAGATCAAATAAAGCGGCTAGTGCCAACACTAACCAAATAGAAACAAGCTTAACGATTGGTGAGAATATTTCATGGAAACAAATACCTTCTGAGAATACCCTTTTGTTAGGAGCCTTGCTTTGTACTTTTCAATTGACAAATTTCATGTCCTTAGGAAGTTCTACTAGGTCCCATGTTTTGTTCTTTTCCAAGGAATCCATTTCTTCATTCATTTCTTATTTCCATTTAGTAGTTTTAGATACCTCCATTGCTTCCTGATAATAACTAGGTTTCCCATCATTAGAAATCAGAGCAACAGATGAAGAAAAATATTCATAGCTTTTAAGAAATTTTTTGACCCATTTAGATCTTCATAGATTTTCTTGCAACAATTCCTCAGTTTCATTGGAAATTATACGATTTTTTTCATGAACATCTTCATGATCCTCCTCACCTATAGATGAATGAGTCTCCAAATAAATTCTATGAATTTGTGGTACTTCTACCTGTTTCATTTCACCATCTACCATATTTGATTTCATGAGTGACAATTCATTAAATATAACACCTCTGTTAATGTTGATCTTGTGGGAAGTAGGATCCCACAATATGTATCCCTTAATTCCATCACCACATCCAACAAAGGCATACTTTTTTTATTATATTTCAGATCTAACTTAGAATGTTGATTCTTGTGAATAAGAGCATAATCATCACAACCAAATCCTTAATATTTGAATAAACACACATCCATACCTCTTCTGAAAACTTAGAATCTATTACAACTGATGGTGATCGATTTACCCGATAGAATGTTGTAAGAACTACTTCTCCCCACAATTCCTGTTGCAACTTGACATTACTGAGCATACACCTTTCTCTCTATAGAAGAGTCATATTCATGTGCTCAATGACACCATTTTTCCGATAAGTATAAACTGTGGTTTTATGTCTTTCGATCCCACCTTCCTTGCAACAGTTTTCAAATTTCTTATATGTGAAATCACCTCTATTATCTTTTCTTAAACACTTGATTGAATTGTTAGTGCTCTTTTCAACCAAAGCTCTAATTTTCTTAAAAACATTAAACACGTCAAATTTTCTTTTAAGTAAATAGATCCATACCTTTCTGGAGTAATCATCTATAATTGTTATAATATATGGTGGTCCTAAAAAAAATAGAAACATACAGTACCTCATTGACCATACTTGAACTTATTTTTGTTGCGTTTACTTCCTTTTTGGAGTATTCTTTGGATTATTCGTCTTTGTATGCTTGTATTTTCCAACAATAATTCTTTAGATGAAATGATTTATTACAATACCAGTGCTTTATATTTTCCTTCTTAACTCTTTATTTTTATCTAGATTCACCTCTCGAATTAATCCATCGTTCTCTAGATCGAACTCTATCCATCATTGCTAATGTTGTAGAGGTTTCTACACTAGTTTTTCTCTACACCTCTTCACATAACAATGCTCCAAAAACAGTATAATAATCAAAGGACTCTTTATTACTAAACCACATAAAAGTGATTAGAGGATCCCAATATTTAGGAAGTGTACATAACAACGTAATTTTCTTGTCTTCTTCATCGAGTTTTACATCCAAGTTGACTCATTGAAAAATCAGATCATTAAAAGTATTTAAACAATCAGGAATTTTCGTACCTTCATCCATTAATAGGCCATATAAATTTCTCTTTAGAAATATCTTGTTTTTCAAGGACCTTTTGTTGGCAAGGGCTTTGGTATTAGACACCGCACAAGTGGAAGATGGCACGCATGGCGAAGAATAGAATATTTTGCATATTTTGTGTCACCTTTCTTAGTTCTTGACCTTATTTTGTAGAATCGGTTAAGAGTTAGTTAGGAAGAGTCTAAGTGGACCTTGAATGTAAAGGCACAAGCCTATAAGTAGATGTTGAATCGCAAGTATTGATTATCTTTATACGATCTTTGTGGAGAATATCTTAAAGCATCTGAACTGAGATATGTTGATCTATAAACTGTTTTGGAGAATCTATGATTTTGTGTGGAAGTACTATGACAAGACTGCAGTTGACCTGAATCATTGTGTTCTTTTCCATTTTTCTGTTTTACTGTCTTTTGCAATGAAAATATGAATACCATGTGTATCTGCGACATGGATATGTATATGACACAATGTTTCCCTGTTTTAAATGATGTTATTCTGTTGGATTTGTTTTCCCATCAATGTGTTTATCGCAGTTATGATTGAATAATGCGGTCTGTTGAAGAATGATTATGAATGATAATGTGAATGCATAAGTTGAATGATTTGTTAATGTTGCGCTAAGATAAGAAGTTGAAGAACATTGTCCTCCCCTATTCTGCAAAAACTTGGTTCCGTCAGCTCTCCCTCGAACATCTCGAGTTAGACATCGTCCGCTCTATGGGTATTTCCAAACAGGGTAAAACCTATCAAGGTCAGTGCTTAGGGAGATCGCGGTTGTTTGGTTGTCAACATAGTGGGAACCCCTATAAAATGGTTTTGTTGGATGGGTTTGTGTCAACAAATGGTTCCATTGCCAGGACCTTGTTGTGACTAAGGGAAGGACATGTGGCATCCGACGAGACTAGAAATTCAATATTCTTTCGACCAGAAGTTGCGAGAATTTGCTGAGAAGGAAAATCAAAACCCTAGACTAACGACGGATAATTGGTTGGAAAGATACATACACGATGGTCCACACGAGTATTTTTTCTTTGAATTCCCGATCATCTTGTATGAGTGGTTGGCCCGATTCACCTATCGTAAGAAAAATTTCCAAGGAGGAGAGCCAACATCCTAGATCCCTAAGTTGATCCAGGAGTTGCAGGAAACCGACAACAGAGCATCGCGGGATGTTGAAGTCTAGTTGGACAATATCTTAGACAGATATATCACCGAGTTTGTAGTTGATACTACTAAGTCCGATGGCAAAGCAGAAAGTGAATTATTCAATGGACCAAGAGGTGGGTTCTTATTGTCTTTACAATCATCAATTAAGATGCTTGTCTATGAAAAATGCATACTGAAGATGCACCTCGAGTAGTAGAAATCTGGTGTGTAGGGGTTGTGGATACCGCAAAGAAACGGGGGAGACTAATAGAATGATATGGGGTATATGGGTTCAAGTTATGACGAGAATCTAAGGGAATCTGAGGAAGAAAGTGGTATTATGAGAGGAGGAGCAAGGTTTCAACTAGAGAAAAGGCAAAGGACAGGGGAAGGTCCTGCTGCAATCGAAACACAAGACCACAAAGGAAGACCACACGGGACGAAGTGACCCCACAGTGATGAAGAGGACGATGGGATATGCCCATGGTAGAAGCAAGATCAACCCCCAACAATAATGTACCCACACCTCCATGCACTACGCCACAATCAGGAAAAAACGCAAATTCAACACCGATGTGTCCAACGTTCCATCAACACTCTAAAAGCAGTAGTAGATCAACATCTGTAGGAAGAAAGCCAAGAATGGTGGGAGATGAGGAGAAGTTGCATTTGTTCCATGGGAATGGAACTGAGGATCTAGAACAATACTAGTTCATGTATGAGGATGTATGGACTATCAGACAAACTATAGATGTTGATGTCAAGAAGGGCCAATTGGAAACAACCCTTCGGGGTCATGCACTTGATTGGTACATGAAATTTGTACAATTTCCTACAGGGACTCCAATGAAGACACTGGAAAAAGTCAGGAGAGGACTTATTGAAGAATTCATAAAACCAAAGTTTGAAGCGCTATACATTACAAAATTGAAGGAAATTAAGAAGTATCCCAATGAGACTGCTTGGGATTTTGATCAAAGATTCAAGACACTAATGACAAGATTCAGTTTTGAGATGAGAAACATTCAGCATAAGGATTGGTTCATTGCAACATTTATAACTCATATCAAAATACCATTGATGCAGCAGAAAGTTGCGACACAGAGAGAGGCTCTGGAGATCGCCATGAAGTTGGAAGCTTCACCTGTTGGAGAAAATGCAATTGGTATGAACAAAATTCAGACGTAGTTGGAAAACTTGACACTCCAGTTGCAAGAAATTAAGAAGGGAAAGGAACAATGTGAGGATATATGGTGCACTTGATGTCTCACAAACAGACATACCAATGATACTTGCCCAGAGTTTTGAAACTACCTGTTGTTAGGGACTCTGAACCCGTTGAGTTTGGTAGTGTACGATGGTGACACATTTTTCAAGTATATGGGCATCGACATGAGGAGTGTGGGTACATGCAGAAGATGGTAACAAAATGGAAAAACCTATGCTGTACATTTTGTCGATATATTAGGTATGAAGATAAATATTGTCGCACATATGACCTACTCCATGAGAGAACATATGACTTGTACTATGTGAAGGGAGAGTATCATCAGGCGGTCCAACAGTCACATTCATAAGTGGTGCAATCACCACCTCAAACTCAGTATGTACCACCACTACAGATGCAGTTTATACTGCAACAACCACAATAGAAGTTTGTGCCACAACCGCAGTATAATCAAGTGTAGATGGCTCTGTAGAAGCCACAGTACGTTCAGTCAGCGCAGTATGTTCAATAGCAGGAAAATACCTCGCAGGAGAAATTTTCTCCAAAATAGTACCAACAACAAGGAAGATTTTGTGGAGGATTCCGAGGACAAGGAGGAGTCTTTGGTCGAGGAGGCGGACGAGGTCATAGACCGACCCAATGTTATAATTGTGGTGTACTAGGGCATTATCATAGAGATTTCCCATAGCTGCAGTGTTTGTGTACGTATTGTACTATGATTTATCACACTGTTGATAGATTTCCACAACTGATAGCGAGGTGGTAGGCCAGAAATGTTCCGTAGTTGTAGAATCAGAACCAATTACATAGCCAGAATCAGTTTGCAGAACCAGAATCAAGTACAAAACCAAAACCAGTTGCAGAATCAGAACCAAATTCCAGTTCATAACCAAATTCCAATTTAGAACTAGAATACAAATTAGAATGTGAATCCATTGCTGAACTAGAATCAAGGACCAACGGTTGCGACGATCTCAGCGGAGCCCAGAACACAGGATGTTCACGTCGCTTTCGTCACTCGCGGAGGTGCGAAAACTGGAGAAGATTGTTTGATTCCACAAGTCTGGTTAGCTGGAAAGAAGAAAGTACACTTTGATGTCAATGTCGAGAGAGACACATTCTTTGAATCACGGGATGAGATGCACAAAAGCTCGGGTAAGTTACCTATTTATGAAATTCCTATTGCTTTTGATTTGACTTTGGAGGTAGGACCATCGCAACATCATGGTGCCTTGTAGAATCTTCTTTGAGAGTTGCTTGTCGCTGGCAAGAGATCTCGATTCTCTTGCTGAGATTGAGAATCTCTTGCATCGACCAGCTAAGGGACGGAAGGATTCCGTGGTGAATTCTTTGCATAAGAAAAATACGGGGAAAGAAATGTGCATGAACATACAGATTGGGGACTATGAGGTAGATTAAATCATCTTAGATCTAGGCTCAAATGTTAATATTGTGACAAGAAAGACATGGTAAAATATTGGGATCCCAATGTTGAGTTGGTCTCCTATGTAGCTGTGACTAGCTAACCAGGCCAAAGTAACATCGATTGGGAGAGTCCCGTACCTTGCTGTGGAAGTTGAAGGTATGAATACCTATGTCGATTTCAATGTGATTGAATTTGTTGATGGTGGAGGCTCTTATCCCACATTTCTGGGCATCGGATGGGACAACGACAGTATGACAGTAATCAATTTCAAGAAGCATGTGATGACATTTTAGAATCAAGACATCAAAGATTACTCCGATGGATCCAAACGAAGGGCAGAGATATATTGAGCTAGTGAAAGGTGAAGTTGTCATAGGATTGGATCATGCATATACCATTTTAGAAGATTATGTCCATCCAACTATTGATGAGGAACTCGGTTGGCGTAGCACTATATCTGCGTCTTCTGACTTTGATGATGCATTAGAGAACTGGAAGAAACTCTTGCATGAAGTGTCGCTATGAAATTGCGGCTTGATTACGCAGTCACTGTGTCATGTCATGACTAAGACCATTGAGTTTCCAATTTATGAAGGAATTCTTGAGTTATCTAAGTTTCTTGTTGAATTCGAAGATAAGGTGTAAAAAACACTACGGTTGCCGACATTGGGGAAGCGCTGAAGGCTACCAGAACACGCTGGTGGGAGACCCATAAGAATTCGGTCATTGTATGGTTGCAGTGTCGAAGACTGATTACAGTTCATTTTGGAGATGCAGGAGTCTACCACATTGGAAGATATGATGGATGTAATAGTCTTGGTGATCATCTGATTGAGTGTCACACCTTATGGGCATCGCGACCAAAGTATGAGTGGGTCCATGCCTTTGTTCACACATTGGATGAAATTCCTCGATCTTGGTATGTATCAGCTAAGTTGCATAGAGAGATCACTACTTGGGAGGAATTGACAGTTTTCTTTACTCATACCTTCAATTCGCAGATGCCAATCCAGATGTTCATAATGTGTTGTAGCTTATCCGCGATGTTGTTCTGAAGGTAGTATCGGTCGCATATCTAGTGGATTCGCATGTGCATTGTCACATGCAGTCGATGATAAAATGTTATAATGTGTCAGGAGATCCAGATGATGATGATCTATGAAATATCAATATTTTAGAAACAGAAGGGAGTCAAGATGTCTCAACACCGGATGTACCGACTGTTGTATAGGAATAAACACCTTATAACCGAAGGTCTGGGGTTACCAACATACTCATAAAACTTGCAGGCAATCAACTCTAGAGTATAGAAAAGGAAATAAGAGAATAAAATAGACTCACCTGATACACGACGGTTGATCTTAGATTTGTCCTCTTCCGCTCTACTTCTCCTCCAAAGCCTTCAGGGGTGCTTCTCCTTCACCTGCCAAGAGCAAATCCTCCAAGTGCAAGATGATACATGTATATAAAATAGGTTAGATAAATCATATACAGAATGCTTAATCATAAGTATTCATCAAACCATGATACATGAAAGAAATTCAAAACACATATGGAAGAAGGATTCTCTTTATTAACAATAGTGAATGAGTTTAGATTACAACCCAATTCCTGAGACAAGGACTCCTTTGAAACCAAAGGATTTTGAGTTCCACTGCTCCAAAAACTTATGAATAGACTCCACCAGCATAACTTTGCTCTTCGAGTATGATTGATTAATACCCTCCCCAAGGCCTTTATTTATACTTAGTGAAATAAGGCAGTTTCAAGGGTTGAGGAGGTTGAGACAGTTAAGATAGTTATAGTTAAGGGCTTAACAAATCTCAAATAATCATGATTTATTATTTTTAATGTCAAAGGAAGGTGTATGCGGGTATTAATACTAGCAACTTGCGTATGACACACTAGTTTCTCTAAGGGGGACTCGCATACAAATCTGTACGTGAGATGCAATTACAGATACTCACGTACAACACGCGACATGCTTTAATAAAAGGCATGTATGTACGCGAGTTGCATATAGGATAAGACACATACAACACTTGACATATTCAAAGGTAAAAATAACCAGCTGGATGGATGATAAATGTAGTTCATAATATTCCCATCTATAGTGTTTTAGGCAACCTTCAATCCATAAATGTCCTTTTGTGTGCCAACATAGGGAATTTCGGCACTCGGATGGAGAAGTGCCATTTAGGTAGATAACAGATGCCCCCTAATGTGTGAGGTCAGAGGGAAGCGATGACCGAAATACATTATAATATTTATCTTTGGAGAACTCAGAAATTTAATGGAGCAGAGGTAGTACCTGAAACAAATACATAATAATCTCATATACAAAGTCATATCTGAGAATGCTATGTTCAATATACTGGAACACTAGATCCTTTACAATATTTGAGTACATCATATGATATGGGTATTAAACCACGTATATTACAAAGGTGGATTGAAGCCACAATATACAATAATGACGAGTCTTCAAAGATTTGGAAGCTGTGTACATAAATGGAACATAATCTTGCGCAACTTAGTCCATAGGTGAGGAACTAAGGTCTTCATAAAAAAACCCAAAGAAATAGTACAATCCAAGCCATGTGAATAAATGTAGGTTGAAGTTGAACATGGAAAGGATTCAACAGTTTTTCAATCAATAAGTAATAATTAACAACTGAAGCAAAGGAATTCACCAATGATAAAAGTGAATCCTGAGGTACGATCGTCAAAACTCTAGGTCTTCGTCATCAGGAAGTACTAAAACGGAACCATGATGTGATAAGGAAGGCAATAGATCCTCCAACGGATCACAAGAGTGACTAGGAACTGGGTAAAAGAAGGGAGACACAATAGATAACAGATATAACAATGATGGGATCAGGATAAAGATCAAACATTGGGTTGAATCCTTGAACAGTAAGCACGACATAGAGATGACCCAAGACATCATTTTACTCATAGATAGAACAACTAGACTTATCTGTCATGTAGGAGACATGATCAGATTCCCCAGGTATAATGGAAAAGAGGAGGAGTAGGAAACTCAAAGTAATAGCTGAACAAAAATTCAACACTGAGACATGGGTATCGGAAAAAATAGAGAGTGCTATGTTCATGGATGACATGCTACCACTACTGAAAACAAGAGAAAACTTCTTCCTTACCTTCCCTATTAAATTTTAACGAGTCCAAGAAAGTCAAATCAGATCCCTCTTCATTTTTTAACAAGCTTGAAGAGACGAGAAAATAATGCTTGATAGTGTCACTGATTCGTGGATTTAATGAACCTGAACTAGTACATGCTCAGTTGGTGTTTTCACATTTAGAGACTTTAAAAACTCCAAAGAAGACTCCAGGGGGGTCCTTTTTTGTCCAATTTAGTCTCCTGAGGCCGAAAAAGTATAAAACATACCACAAAAGAACTCTCTTAACTTCCGTAGAAGAAAAGGTGAACCTTTTTCCTATTTAATCAGAGAGGTCCGAAAAAGGTTAAATTACCACCTACCCAATGCTCCTTCCAAAACAACATAAAATAGCTTGAGTTTTACGAGTGTGAAGGAAAGCAAGATCACTCGGAAATATCCATTTGATTACGAGAAATGGGGCTTACAACAATAAACTCGTTGCTTTGTTCTTAAGTATTTAACGAGCATGACAAAGACACAAAGTACACTCAAAATCTTTTTCATGTTTAGGTCTAGAGCATGAAAAAGAGAAAACTAAGCTCATACCGGGTGTTCCTTTTCCATAAATTTAGTCCCTCAGGTCCGGAAAAGTGATAAAACTATGCCTGAGAATACTCTTCTAAATTCAAAATAGAAAAGAGAGGGATCCTTTCTCGTATTATTCTGCATGGCCCGAGAAAGAGATAACCTACCACCAATGCAAATGCTCGTTCACATATTCTTACCGAGCTTGAACGAATGAGTTAACTCAGCAGTCAAGTCTGTTTTGAAGGAGTCAGACCTGGGCCTAAAGAAACTCCATAAGGGCGGGGAATCCTATAAAGGGATAGCTTGTAAAAAGAGATTCCAAAGAAGCTCTATTTGGCGTGAAAAATAGCTAAAAGGATACCCCTGTACCTGAAATAGTTGCGGCATGAGTATCAAAGAACAACATAGGTTTTAAAGGAAGATACTCATGGAAAAAAAAGGTCATATCCACGGAAGAACAATGGTAAAAATAGGGAACTAATGGTTTAGAATACCATAGTCCATGGAAAAATGTTGATTTCTAAGGTTAATGTGGATGGAATATAGATGCCAAAAATGTATTGGAAATGACAAAACCACCCTATGGGAGCAAAAACACTTTATAATGATGAAAAACCTGTTTCAAGGCAAAAAGAAATATGGTATTAGTTAAATAGATTTCAAACCATAGGAAAAAACCCACTTTGAGAAATAAAATTTCTATAAATAGTTCAAAATCAAAACAAAACTCACCATTTGGATTTTTAGCCATAAAAAGCAAGTTTTTACCTCTACCTTCATTCGATCGTTGTGGACAATCTAGTGGACGAAATCGAATTCCGCAAGTTGCAGGTAAGCCTACACCCCAAGCTCTTCATTTTGATCCTATCAATTATTAATTCGAAGTCCCAATTTCATAATTAAAAGCATCCTAAATCATGTCACGATGTGTACGTGGGTTCACAGTGTAAAGACTCGTGTACACGCGTTCTGTACGCGGGTTTCCTTTCGAGACAGTCGCGTACAGTACGCGACATGTCTAACTAGAGAGTTGCATGTACTGCGTGAAGGATAAAAAGCTATTTTTTTTTTGAAATTTTATATGAAATTAATGAATCAAATTACTTGTTTTGATAGGTGTGAAGATGGTGTTGGAATGGAGGGAACGGGAACATAAAAAAATGGACCAAGAAGTGCTCCAAAGTGCGCCCACTATACATGCATTGCGAACAAGTGGGTTATTAAATTGCTTTTGCACATCACCCATGTGGGCCAATGTCCACCTATTGGAGTTCATGATAAACTATTGGGATCACGATTTGGGGATGTTTGACTTACAGGGTGAGACTTTGGAGATTACTACTGAGGACATGTATTTCATTACTGGTCCGTCACGACGAGGAGTACCGGTTAACTTAGAGAGCACCAGCAGGGGCGGTGACCCTTTTAAGTGTCCAGAACTACATAGATGTGTTTTGCACACCAGGTACCCAAAAGAGAGGGAGCTGTGTCCCTATTGCACATATCTGTGACTTTACACTACAGGTACTTATGAGCACCATCGTGAGGATTGCAAGATCCTCCTCATTACATTTGGCTACACAGAACCAAATGAGGTTGGCGGTGGATTGTTTGCATGGTGCCCTCTATGATTGGTGTTTGGGAGTTCTCCCTATCACGAAAAGACAACTTTCCGATTGCAAGAGAGGAAGGAAAAAGAACTTTGGTTATTCTAGCATATTGGTTGCCTTGTTCTTCAAGAGAGTACCAGGGTTGAGCCCCGCCATACCTCTACCAATCCGATCTCCACGTCAGCCGAGGCTGAGCAGATGGGGAGACATCTTCCTCCATCAAGTAGGAGGAGACAGAGTGCATAGTGTATACGATGATGATTTCTATATCTGGTGGGAGCGACAGCTATCGGCACTAGATTAGTTTCCATATGCCGGCATGGATTTTTGAGGTGACCCAGACCTTATCCTCCCTCCAGGAGGAGCATGGGGAGATCTAGGTAAATAATTTTTTAATTTTTAACATTTTTAAATTTTTTATGAATTTTAAAATGATAGATATATACATATGTACAAGTCTTAACCCTATAAATGTTTCAAAATGCAGATATTGGACCGGTCTGCCCTGAGGGGCATCCATGCATGTTTGTTCATCCTGTCATAGGCGAAGACCTGAGGATGATCAGGGTTCTAGAGGGGAAGTTGGCCAGGATGACCCAAAGAGTTCCCACCTTGCGGATAGAGCATATCCCGACTGCCATGCAGGATTTCATTGTTGGAGTTCCACTGGTCTGGTTACACCTTTTCAGGTGAGTATCCAGAGCGGTTCTTGTATACATAGATGCTGTGGAGGCTGCCGAAGCCGAAGAGGCTGAGGAAGCCAGAGTATAGAGAGACCATGGGGACCAAGGTGGTCCTGCTTAGTTCTAGGACATTTTGATGGACTGCGATCCACATTTTTGTATATTATACCATTATGACGGGATCTGAGGATCAGAATCGACCTATCTATGGACAGATATTTTACATATATATATATATATAGTGTTATTGTTGTTGGTTTATTTAAAAGTGTTTTTTATGTGCATGCTGTATATTTTTATGAAATGTGTGTTAGAGGACAATCTAAAATGTAATCAGCATATGCATCAGTTAATGAATTCTGATTTCGTGGAATGTGATTGAATATAATAACTTCAAAATTTCTTTCCAATAACCGAATTTGCATGAACTGACGTAATAGAATAGGATTTCGTACCTGATAAGCTCGATTGAGCTGGGAGACCACCAGCTGAGAGTCTAAACGGACCTTGAGATGGGTGATACCACGTGACAAATCATCCCATAGAATCTCAATGACATCCCTATACTCAGCAACATTATTAGAAGCAGGACCTAAATAAGCGCCTCCTGCAGCAACTAGTTGTCCTGAGGGAGAGTAAATGACCCATGCTGTTGAAGCTAGATTACAAGTATGGCGACTGGTGCCATTATTGAACCCTATATACCTTTCAGAAGACATCGGCAACAACCAACAGATGGTATAAAAAACAAAACCGACAACCTAATGTACATAAAAAATACATACAATAAAAATACAAGAAAAAGTGCTAAGCCTAAGCATAGTACTTCTTCAGGTAGAGCCCATTTCTAGGCTTGAGCAGCTTGTTCCCATCAAAATAAACTAACTCATATGAACCCTTCTTCAATACTTTCGACATGTAATAAGGTCCTAACCACATGGCCTTGAATTTTCCTGCCCCCAGGGGTTCTTTGTCTTAGTCCCAAAGCAAGACAAGTTCCCCGTCAGAGAAAACCCAAGGTTTGACCGATTTATCATATTGAGTTTTGACCCTATTCTTATGAGCTTGATTAGTGGTCAGCGCATCTCTATGCTGTTCATCAAGGTGTTATAAATGTACCAGACGTTCCTCAAGCTCTGTCGTATCAGGTAACACATGAATAGCTATCTTTAGAGACAGGATTTCACACTCAATCAGAGTAACTGCTTCCACTCCATGAATGAGTTGGAAAGGGGAAAAACCTGTAGCAGTTTTTATGTTAGTTCGGTAAGCCCAAAGAGAAGGATATAGCATGATGTGCTAGTTAGAACGGGATGCATCAATGGTACGTTTAAGGATAGTCTTTAAAGTCTTGTTGACAGCCTCAACCTGACCGTTTGCTTGCAGATAATATGAAGATGAGTGTTCTTGTCTGGATCCGAGCATAGTGGTCAGTTCCGTCATCATGCTATTTTGAAAATGATTGCCATGGTCAGTGACAATCACTTTGGGTATACCAAACCGTGCTATAATCTGATTGAATACAAAGAAAGTTGTTGTTTCCCCGTCAGCTTTAAAAGTAGGCATTGCCTTTGCCCATTTCGTAAAATAGTCAACAGCGACAATAATGTATTTATGCCCCCAAGTTGAGGCTGGGTTGCATGTCACATAATCAATCCCCCATTTCATGAAGGGGCCTATCGAGACAATGGGAAATAATGGAGCAGGATGTGACCGCATTTTCCTGGTGTAAAGCTGACACGAATGACAACGCTTCACTGCTTCCACACAATCTTTGAAGATCGTGGGCCAGAAATAACCGGCACGTAGTATCTTTTGGGCTGTTGCTAACCCAGATAAATGACCCCCACACGCTCTGCTATGGGAATCATTTAGGACAATCTATGCTTCCTCATGGGTAAGGCATCGACGCAAAATGGAATCTACCCATCTTCAATATAATGTATATCCTATGATGAGGTAGTTCTTAGCATGAAGGCGTAACTTACGTTGTTCCTCCCATGAGGAAGCTACAGGATACTTCAAAGTCTGGAGATATATAATAATATCTCCATACCAAGGATCAGAGGTGGATATCAAAAAGATGTGCTCATCTGGGAATGAGTCATCTTCAGTGGCTACATCTTCTTCAGTAGGAAATTCTGCTATAAGTTCAGCAAAAACTAAGGACTTCTTAGAATTAGCGAACTGAAAATCCAAGTCAAACTCTTGAAGAATGACTATCCATTTGTTAAATTTTCTCCCAACAATCCGTCGAGATAAAACATATTGAAACGGATTCACATCCACCACTACTATTGTGGTCCTCAGTAAAATGTAGTGACATAACCTCTGAACATCATAAACAGCTGCTAAGGCTAATTTCTCAACGTGGGAATATCTAAGTTTAGGTCCGACCAAAGCACGACTAAGATAATAAATGACATGCTCTACAAGCTTATCTTCCTCCTGGACTAGTACTACCCCAATGGTCGACTCAGATGCGGCCAGATATAATATAAAATCCCTAGAATAATATGGCGGACGCAATAAGGCTGCTGACAACAAATATTTTTTCAATGCCTCAAAAGCAAGTTGTGCAGTTTCATCCCATACAAATGGGGTGTCCTGTTTGAGTAGGAGCATGAAACCCTTAGTAATCTTGGCATATTTAACAATAAAACGTCGAAGAAAATTAGACTTTCCTTGCAAGCTTTGAAGTTTCCTGAGAGAACAAGGAGGAGGCAGATTTACAATGGCCTCAACTTTTAAATGATCCACCTGGATGCCTCTACTAGAGACAATGAACCCAAGCAATCTTCCTGACTCGACATAGAATACACACTTGTGGGGATTCAAGCGATTTTTATAATGTCTGCATCTTTCAAATATCAACCGTAAATGATTTGGATGTTGGATCCTCTTACAAGAATGTGTAGGAAGATCATGAAGATATGGTTCGACAATGGATTTAATATCATGGAAGGAAAAGTTCATAGCCCGTTGAAAGGTTGCCCCAACATTTTTCAATCCAAAGGGAATTTTCTTGTATGTGAAGGTACCCCAAGGACAAATGAAAGTATTTTTATGTTGGTCTTCCGGTTTTATTTGAATTTGATTGTATCCGGATAAACCATCCATAAACGAGAACACCTCACTTCTCGCACAAGCATCTATAATCTGGTCTATAAATGGCGTGGGATAGTTGTCCTTAGGACATGATTTATTTAGGTCTCTAAAGTCAGTACAAACACGGATATTCCCTTGCTTCTTATCAACAAAAACAGGGTTGGATACCCATTCTATCAAAGCTATGGGATAGATAAAACCAACCTTCAACAGCTTTTCAACTTCAGCCTTCACAGCCGCCGCTTTGCGTGGGTTAACAGGTCTTAAATTTTGTTGAACTGGTTTGGCATCAGGATATGTTCAGATTTCATGTTCAACAATCGATGGATCTATGCCTGGCATCTCCTCATATGACCAAGCAAAGACATCGCGGAATTCCTTAAACAGGGCAGTATTGATAGCAATCTCTTCAGAAGAGCAATTTGAACCTATATATATGTTTTCCATGACATCAGGGTTTACAGATATGTTAATAGGTATAGTGGCGGAAATATTTTCCATATTCCCCTCGGCAAACATTCCTTCCCTGGGTAAGGGATTGATAGGTGTATCAACATCTTCTAACAGTCTCAAACGAAACTCTTGATTTTCTATTCTACTTAGTTCTGGAAGAAAATAGGATCGATGGTGAAGATCCTCACAAATCTTACTACGTCCACTCATAGCTTCCAGAATGGCTTCATCAGAAGGTAAAACCATGTCTAAACAATATATAGAGTACAAAGAGTTTTCCGCCCATGCAGGAAAATAGAATTCTTCCAGATATTTCGAGACTGTTAGAGGATCTAGAATGGGATCAACAGTGGCTTGAGTGATGGCTTGATAAGCTACCTCCACTTCCAATAAGGGCACTTCTGGTTCATGGGGGGATGGGAGAACCCAAGGATCAGTCCTATCAACAACCGTAGCTATGGACCTCCCCACACTAGTATAACCAATATAATTAACCAGGGCTGGAAGATCAAATGTGCCCATCCGTGATGTGTACATTCCAGCCCCTAAGCTCTATGCAGCAGGTTTGACCTGATCAACCAATGGAACAGCAGACTCATTAGAATCTAAATGGCCTTTTTGAGTATAATCAAGTTGATCAATAGTAACTAACTTGCCCTCATGTGGAAAAAATACTACACGAAAAATGGCTGACGCAATAGCGGACATCGCATAAGTCCAGTTTCTTCCCAGAAGCAGATTATAGTCCAAAGGAGCATCAATCACTTCTACCTCAACAGACACTACTTTTCCTACCAGCTTAATTTCAAAAGCCGACAAGATACCATGCGGATGGAAGGAACTTCCATCAAAAGTAGTAAGTAGAGTGTTTGACGGGACCAGCTCTGGGGATCCGAGAGCTTTCCAACAGGTCAAGGACATAACGCATGTAGAAGCACCCTCATCAAAAACTGCCCTTCCAATGGTCTTTCCACCATGGATGACATCTATTGATAAGGCTACATGGTAAGGTAGGAAATTTTTAACATCTGACAAATGAAATTTCACCATGAGACTCGATGAGTCCATGCTGCCTAAAGCTGCTAAGAGGGCATCCCGCTGGGCGGGACAACTCTATAGCACCTCCAAAGCTGACATTGCACACGGGGTTTGGGATAAATCTTCAACCATGGAGTAGTTTGAAGTAGCTCTAGCATTAGGGTTATGCAAGGTCTTCTTGAAAACACCTTTCGGTATTTTTGGCATGGTTTTAGCAGGTTTCTCTATCGTGAGAGGGTTAGAAGTTTCACCTATAGCTTTACCCTTCTCAGAAGTCTCTTTCTCATAATTTTTATTCCTCATCTGTAACAAAGTCGAAGATCGAACCATGTTGATATAGTTTGGGTCAGGGGAATTTTGAGTGCCCCCTGCTACATTAGAAGCTAAAGCAAAGTTCTGTCCTTGGGGAAAAGGATCCTTCAGGACAGCCGGTTGTTGAGCTTTAAGCAGCTTCTGGGATTGTTCCATAAGGGGACAAATGTGAGTAAGGTGGTCCTCGTGGCACAACTTGCACAGGAAATTAACCTTCTTCTTTTCTTTCTTACCCCCATCAACATTGTTCGCGGGATTCTGCTTGTTTTGGTTTCCCTCTCCTTTCTTTCCTCTCTTTTTCTTCCCATGGGGCTGCTGATTGCCCTTCTGAGAGGTTTGTGCAAAAAAATTTGCACTCTGGGGGGAGGGGGCATCCTTTGCTTCCTCCACTGTAGACTGCTTGACAGACAACCGATGAAGTTGCTTAGCCAAAGATTCTATGGTGGGAGAGTTAACAGACCCAACCACACCATCGGCATGGGGTCCAGGCTTAGGCTTCTCTGCATCGTGCGTAGGCCTCGGTGCCTCAGGGATAATCTCATACAAGATCCCAGATTGTGAATAAATCAAATCCAATTGCTGGGCCCCGAGAATGGATTCTTCTTCATTCGTCACTCTAGAGGTGGATATGTCCTTAGATATGTATGGCAACAGGGATTTAAGGAACCACTCTAAAATGAACTCAGGAGGGATAGTGGCTTTTATAAGGCTCTTTCGCCTCCTCGATTCTTGGATATGATCTGAGATGTGGGTAGCCTTGTTCTGCCTAAAGGTAGATAACAATTCCGTTCCGAAATCATATTGGACCGGAAGCTGAAAGTGGCTAAGGAATGCACTAGCTAAGTCCTAGAAACTGCTGAAAGCAGCAGAAGACAATTCAATATACCATTTCACCACAATACTTGTTAAGGTTCTCTGGAATAGCCTCAACCTAACTGAATATTCATTCAGTGAATTCAAAGAACACCATAAATGGAATGTGGTGGCATGAGACCCAGGATCTTCACCAACTTTGTCCTCGAATTTAGGGATGTCTGATGGTAATTTGGTGGGAACAGGTGGCCACGAGGGGTCATTCCTCACCGGGTCATTCATCAACTTTGACAAATATGGCAAGTTTAATGTTGCCAGGAATGGAAGTTTGGGTCAAACCGGGGTACTAAATGTGTCAGCCTGGGGATTAGAGGGATCGGCCCCCGAATGCCCATAGGTAAAAGTGGAGTTGCCCCCTGCCACCGGTTGCGAAGTGGGTAGATTAATCTGAAATGGATTCCATCCGTAAGCCATAGGATTGTGTGTGGGAGGTGCAGTATAAGAATTTTGGGCCGTCCCAATCAAAACTGGGGTCTGAAAGATAGGAGCCGGTATCCCTTCGCTAAATAATGAAAAGGGAGAGCTCGTAAACGGGACCGAAATCGGAGTTTGAAAACTTTTCCCACAAGAGGTATTGTTCCCAAACTACACTTCTACATATGAAGGTGATGGGCCTACGTATGGAGTGGATGGGGGAATGTGCCCCCCATTCCAAGGAAATCCTTGGACGAACGCCGAGGATCCTATCGGACCACTCTAGGTAGTGTATGGAAAGGAAGAAGGAATAATAGGTATACTAGGAATCCCAGTAACCATATCACCAGAAGTACCTGCTAGGTTTGAGTGAATCTATGGTTGGACCACCCGACTTGCTGGAGTCAAAGATGTAGAAGGTATACTAGATCTAGGGGCACTTATCGAGGGAGGTAGTACCCTTCAATCGGAACTGCTGAGGTGAACACAAAAGAACTTTCTTCCATTGAAGACATAATCCTACCCATAGGGACACCTAAAACAAGTGAATCAAAAGGGCTAAACTGAATGATCACAGGATCGTTTAAATCAGTCAAGGGTGTGTTAAAATTCCTTGCAAACTCGTCAGTCTGCAAGTCTTCTATCTCAACTGTATCAAGATCAAAATGGTTAGCTATAAGTTCTGGTTCACCTAGAACTTCACTTATTCCTACTGGTTCAAATGAACCGTCCATGTCCAATCTCCACCTTTGGGGTAGAGGTGGAGGTTCCAATGTGACGAGAGGAGGAAGGTTTCGCAACCTTCTTGACCTTCTTATAGGTTGGTCCTCCATGATTGAAAATTTAACAAATCAAACCCTAAGTCCAACTAAACACAAGAAAAACCACAGAGCACACACTATAAAAAATCCTAAATCCCCAAACAATCAATCAAGGGTGAAAGATATGCTTTCCCAAAGAAAGCTAAAGAACGATTACTTGGCGTCCTTGAAGTGGTTCTTAGGCATAAGCGAAGGAATCACCCACCGCTCTCCTACACTTACAACAAGGGTTACCTTCCAAGCCTGTCCAAGGTGAACTAGAAATAGCCTTCCAGTTTAACTAGGTATGAACCCTAAATGTCAAGAGACTAAAGTCTACCTTAGCTATACCAACAGTATGGGGGGACAGTTGCAAGCCTAACTCATACGCATGGGCATGGTAGCTGATCCTGAAACTCTGTCTAGGACAGAATCCCTAGATGTGTAAAAGTCCCGATTTACGTTTTGACAAGGAATCAGAGGGTTATCTCCTCAATCCAATGCCTCCACGCGACCTCGTTCTTGACTCCCTTTTGAGAGGAGCTTCCCAGATACAATTGATAAAGTAAAGGATTTACTTAAAGAAAGGTCCACTATGTCTGAATTTTAAAACTTATGGGAAGTTTACACTTCCTATCCCATAAGTCTAGCCTAAGCTAGTAGGTGAAAGGACCCTAAAAATAAAAATTACTAGTAAATTTTAATTATTGCATTCATTTTAAAGGGCTTTTTCTCACTCAGAAGGAAATGGAGTGATGAACTATGGTGTTTTTGACTCGATAAGAAATAAAAAAGTAAAGGTGTATTTCTTTAAAGAAAATTGCTACTATTAAAGAAAACTTCTTTTTCTTTTTGTAAATGTATATTGATGAACAAATGCAACGATAAAGAGAAACTAAGACTATGTTTTTGTAGTTTTTGAGGTTATATTTTAAAACTGAAATGAAAACTACTTATGCAAAAGCAAGTGCAAAAGATTGAAAATGTTTTTCTTTTCATATTTTTAAAAAATTCTCAAACTCTACTATGCACCTAAAATGCACTAAACTTGAGTATACTTGGATCAAATCAACTGCATAAAATAAGCAAACTGAAGTAAAAAGGTCAATAAAACCAAAAATAAACCAACAAAGGGAGACGAGAACCCTAGCTTGGGTGTGTACAATGACAAGAAATCACTGTAAAATCACAAAGGTAAGTGACAAACCAACCACTATCAAAAGATAGACTGGAAAAACAATGCCCAAAACCCTAATCACTGATTCGGACAGAGACACTTCAACCTATAACCCAAACAGGCCAACCTACTTCAAAATGCAAACAAAAGACAATCCAAACAAAATAAACCCAAGGGCTTCACGAGAAAGCACAAGTGTGGTCACCAAGGTCTTTAGACTAACTGCACAGTATTCATAAAGAAAGCCAACTAACAAACAAGAATTACAAAAGACAGGGAGAAGCAAAACCCTAGCCTAAAAATCCCTATTTCCAGGCTTGTACGTGACTGTGTACAAGGGAAACTCGCGTATTGTACGCGACTGTCCAATAGTGCAACCCACGTATGCAGGTCTCTGTACGCGACTGTGTATGAGAGAAACCCGCATACAGGTACACAATTTTTCTCAAAAAAAAAATCCACAAGGCTTTCAAACACTATGGTAAGCATGAACCAGGATAAAATACCACACACAAACTTCAAGGCAAAGACTGGTCAAGGGTGACAGAAACAACCTACAGCAGTCTGGACTCCCCAGCGGAGTCACCTGTTCTATTGTACAGGAATAAACACCTTATAACTGAAGGTCTGGGGTTACCAACATACTCATAAAACTTGTAGGAAATCGACTCTAGAGTATAGAAAAGGAAATAAGAGAATAAAATAGACTCACCCGATACACGACGGTTGATCCTAGCTTGGTCCTCTTTCGCTCTGCTTCTCCTCCAAAGACTTTAGGGATGCTTCTCCTTCCCCTTCCAAGAGCAAATCCTCCAAGTGCAAGATGATACATGTATATAAAATAGGTCAGATAAATCATATACATAATGCTTAATCATAAGTATTCATCAAACCATGATACATGAAATACATTCAAAACACATATGGAAGAAGGATTCTCTTTATTAATAATAGTGAATGAGTTCAGATTACAACCAAACGCCTGAGACAAGGACTTCTCTGCAACCAAAGGATTTTGAGTTCCACTGCTCCAAAGACTTCTGAATAGACTCCACCGGCATAACTTTGCTCTCCAAGTATGATTGATTAATACCCTTCCCAAGGCCTTTATTTATACTTAGTGAAATAAGGTAGTTTCGAGGGTTAAGGAGGTTGAGACAGTTAATATAGTTATAGTTAAGGGATTAACAAATCTCAAATAATCACGATTTATTATTTTTAATGTCAAAGGAATGTGTACGTGGGTATTAATACTGAAAAATCACGTATGACATGCGAGTTTCTCTAAGGGGGACCCGCGTACAAATCTGTACGGGAGATGTAATTACAGATACTTGCGTACAACATGCGACATGCTTTAATAAAAGGCGCGTATGTACGCAAGTTGCATATAGGATAAGGCACGTACAACACTTGACATATTCAAAGGTAAAAATAACCAGCTGGATGGATGATAAATGTAGTTCATAATATGCCCATATATAGTGTTTTAGGCAACCTTCAATCCATAAATGTCCTTTTGTGTGCCAACATAGGGAATGTTGGCACTTGGTCAGAGAAGTGCCATTTAGGTAGATAACACCGACCGAACCAATGAATCAACCATTGAAGATAAGAAAGGTCAACATTGGGACAGAAGAGAACCCAAAGTTTGCAATTGTCGGGGACTAATGGGATGAAGAAACGATGGAAAATATTACAGACTTGTTGCATGAATTCCAAGATTTGTTCCCTACAAAGTTTTCTGAGATGAAGGGGATACTAGGAGATTTAGGAGAGATGAAGATCCCGTTGAAGCCAGCTGCGAAACCAGTAAGGCAGAGGCTATATTTCCTGAATCCACGATACAAGGAGAGGGTAAAAGCTGAGCTTGATAGGATGCTCGATGCTAGAATAATTGAGCCAGTTGAATAATTGAAATGGATCAGTCCCATGGTTGTACGAGATAAGAAAACAGGTGAGGTTTGGATCTGTGTCGATCTAAGAGAACTAAATGATGTGTGTGTGCATGATCCATTTCAACACCATTCACTGATGAAGTTCTAGAAGGGGTAGGCAGTCAAGAGATGTATTCTTTCATGGATGGATTTTATGGCTATCACCAAATCAGGATCGCAAAAGAGGATCGCCACAAAACAACATTTGCCACTGAATGGGGTTGTTTCTAGTACACTGTGATGCCTTTTGGGTTAAAGAACATGCCTGTGATATTTTCCCGTGTTGTTGTTGTTGCATTCAAATATTTTATTCAGAATTTTTTGCAAGTTTATATGGATGAATGGACAGTTTATGGATTGATCATAGACCCTCTGGAAAACCTATGACTGATGCTGGAAAGATGTCGACAACATCAGATCGTATTGAACTCAAAGAAGTGTATTTTCTGCACACCTTTTTGGGATGTTGTTGGGTCATATCATTTGCAAACAAGGAATGTTGGTTGACCCTGTGAATATTGCATTGATATTAATCATGTCACCGCCTATGAAGGTGAAGATGGTTAGAGCGATGGTGTGGCACACAGGGTATTATCGCAAGTTCATACGAGGGTATGCTGTGATCACATCTCCCATGGAGAAATTGTTGAAGAAAGATGCAACATTTGTATGGATTCAAGAGTGTCAAGGAAGTTTTGACACATTGAAATCCAAGATGGATTCCGCACCAATACTAGATTTTCTGGATTGAAACAAGGAGTTCCATGTTCATGTGGATGCATCATCTATTGCACTGGGAGTGGTGCTCGTGCAACTAGGAGAAGGATATCTAGATCACCTGATTGATTTCTCTAGTCAGAAGTTGTCATCTATAGAGAAAAAATATACGAAGACAGAAAGGGGAGGTGTAGCGATGGTATATGCTCTACCGAAGTTTAGGTATTATCTATTGGGAGGTCATTTCAATATGTTTACAGACCACTTTGTTTTGAAAGTACCTAGTCAATAATCCTGTGTTGGGGGGGAAGATATGTCACTGGCTACTTCTCTTTTAGAAGTTTTATTTTGAGATAATTGTGAAGCTGGGTCGCTTGAATGCTGGCCCTGATCATTTATCTCTAATTGAGACAGGAGAAGAGCCAATAGACATTGAATATGAATTTCCATATGCACAGTTATTCAAAATCGACATGGTTGATGATTATTATGATCAAATCATTTAGTTTTTGGTGATGAGAATCCTACTGAAGGAACTTACTACAAGTTAGAAGAAGAAGTTGGTGGTTAAAGCCTCATATTTCTAGTTGATAGTTGGACAACTATATAAACTAGGACCAGATGAGATTTTGCGGCGATGTGTCCTACCACATGAACAAGGGAATATTTTGGCAGAGGCTCATGCGATAGTTGCATGTGGACATTATGGAGGATGAGCTACTGCGAGGAAGGTGCTTGGCGAAGGGATTTGTTGGCACACTCTGCATAATGATGCGATAAAATATGTGAGGAGTTGTGATGTTTGTCAACGAACTGGAAAACCATCGAGGAGGGATGAGATGCCGCTGGTACCTCAGGTGACATTGCAACCATTTGATAAATGGGCCATGGAATTCATGGGACTAGTCAACCCACCTGGAAAAAGATTTGGTGCATGGTATATCATTACATCGATAGACTATTTGACAAGATGGGCAGAGGCCGCATCGGTCATGGATTGCACTGCTGTGACAACAATGAGGTTCTTATTTGACAACATTGTGACATGGTTTGGATGTCCAATGATATTGATGAGCGATCAAGGGAGTCACTTCATCAATCGCACAGTAAGTGCGCTGATGGAGGAGCTACATATAAACCATAAGAAGAGTACCCCATATCATCCTTAGGCGAATGGGACAGTGGAAGCATTCAAAAAAATATTGGAGCATGTGCTTACAAAGGTATGTAATGAAAACTATGATGACTGGAACTTAAATATTCCAGCAATCTTGTGGGCATATCACACCACTTGTAAGAGATTGACGGGACATACACCATTCAAGTTGGTGTATGGTAAAGAGGTAGTCATTCCTATGGAGTACATTATTTTGAGTCTGTGTATTGCAGCAATGAAGGGAATGGATGATGAAGTAGAACTGGAATGATGATTAGACCAGTTAGTTTAGCTTGAGGAAGACTAGTTTATTGTGGGTTTTCATTAGTGGGTCGAGAAGGATCGAAAAAAGGCTTGGCATGATCACCATATAAAGAACAAACAGTTTGAGCAAGGAGATTTGGTTTTGTTGTACAACAACAAGTTCATGAAGCATCCATGTAAGTTGCAGATGCATTGGTTAGGTCCATATCTTGTTAATTCCAATACTTTGAGAGGTGTAGTTCAACTACAGCAGTTAGATGGAGTGATGCTGCCAAAGTTAGTGAATGGTAGCAAGATGAAGCCCTATAGGATGGGCCCAGAACCACATAATGCTTGAGGAACTGTGCAATGAAAAACAAAATGTAGGTAGGATGATGGATGGAAGGATGGTGCACCAAGGGGAGGTGGATACACAAGTAGGGAAGTCAGTAGCACAGTTAGGAGGTTATGCTGCGACAACCGCATGGATGTGCACATAGTCAAATAAGTAATAAATGAAGACAGTTAAAAGAATTTAATCAATGATTCTTGTTAAAGTGACACACATTTATGGTCGATCGGACCGTTGGATTGACAGGATTGCCGATGGATTTGAGTCATTAATGACGAATTTGTTCATGATGAGGTAAAACAGATCACATTTATTCGATGATGATGAGTATGGATCGACTTGATGTTATAAGAAGGAGCTAGACACAATTCAAAGACACCATTGTGCAGAGTTTGAGCTGAGTTACAGAGTTGTAAAGCGAGTTTCCAAGTGCATCTAAGTGAATTGAGTGATTTTCTAAGTACAGAGAGTGTGAGTAACTGTTAATTCTTGTGGGGAATTGGTGCGGCATGCAAAGTTACCTAGTCACAATAGAGATCTCAAGTGAACGGGATTCACCAATCAGACCGGTAACCATAGTGGAAGAAATCTACAGTATGCCGATAGGATCATCATCAGTACCGAAGAAGAAGAGGAAGGGTCAGAATCCTACCTCTACGGTGCCACAGAAGAGGAAGAATAGGACATCTACAAGGGCACTAGAAGAAGAAACTACACAGACAGGGCCATCGAGATCAGGCATTATGGAGTCAGCATCTCGAACAGGGGTGTCTATTAAGGACATCCCTAGGTATATAGCCAGTGTGTAGCCCCGGAGGCTCACCAAGAATCAAAAGTACCAAACAAATATGTCGGCGCTACCACAGGGGATGGTATGCACTACAGATATTATTCCTTCGTTGATGTAGATGAAGTACGAGGACCATGAATTGTTTTCATGTGAAGATGTTGCAGAGGATCCATATGTGTCGATGGTAGTAGTAGAAGGAGGCCTAATAGAATGTATTCCGTGATATTGGGTGAGAGAGCTAAACAAGAAAAAATTACTGGGGTTGATTAACATGTCGCATTTTGGGCGTCTGAATGAGGTGAATTCCTGCGTCAAGCAGTTGTTGGCCTGTTTTCTTGGAGATACTTTGTGGCTAGACACACCACTTACAATCATGGTAGATTTAATCTCAGACATCATGGGGCTTCCAAAGGATGGGTGAGACCCCACGCAGTATTTCAGAGGTAAGGATAATGATAAGAGGCTTATAGTGAGGATAAATAAGAAATATAGGTTTCAAAGCGATCGGCGGGCTTACCGCATTGATAGCATCAATGACCAGGAAGTGCACATCGGAGTACTGATTTTAGCAAGAAAAATAGTCAGGAAGAATCACCCCATTCAAGGTAACTCAGGGGTAATTGCATGCGCAGAGCAATGCACGGAGGGGGTCCAAATGAACTGGTCGCTCTTTTTGATGAACCAGCAGGCGGAGGATGCAGTAGCAGTACATGAAGGAGAGTGACCGTTTACCTATAGTTGGTTGTTGATCTTAATCACACTTGTGGCTTGGATGGAGCAAGTCGATTATCAAGGTATGGATGTAGAAGCGATAAAAGTGTGCAAAGGTGCACATTATCAAAATCTCTGGTGGGTCAAGGAACCTACAAGACTAGAGGATTGTGCAATCCAATTTTGGGTCTATTGGGAAGTGCTGCAAGAAACAGCTGGGAAAGTTCCCCACTTGTCTAAGCAAGCTGTAGTGAAGCATCAAAGGATTGCATGGTTCACAATTGGACCACATGCCATTCACGTACAAGCGCAGCGTGACCCAGCCAAGCAATGGTTTCTAATGCCTTACAAATTGTCTGACACATAGTTGGAGGTGATGATTAATGATTGGCCTGCGGAATGGAGATAATCAGTCAGTTTGGAAGAAGTCTTGACGAGACCCCCCACGAATGCACCTGTTGATCCAGTACACAAGGACAACTAGCAAAGTGATCAGGATTTAGACCAAGAATCATCAAAGACACATACAAACATATAAGTAGAACGCATGTTCAATGAATTAAGAACAAAGAGGCGCATGGAGAAGGGTGTGAGTAGTAGCACTGCACAAGTTATGGAGATGCAGTTGAATCCGCTCGTCAAGGCCATTATAGATTCCATCGATGCGATAGAAAAAGAAATGAAGAAATCAACACAAGATGGATTTGCAGAGGTAAGAAACAAACTCGATTCTTTATATGATGTTGTTTTGAAGAGAGCACCAAAAATTGCGACTGTGCAAGAGTTCACGTTAATCAACACTGAGCCGCGAGTTAGGAATGTTTAAATTCCCCCGACTATGTTTGACGCTAGAAGAGAGGACTTGAATACCTCGCTGCAATAGTTGCATAAAATAGCATTGGATATCAAGGTGTTGTCCACACAGACGTTGGTACACATGCAAAGAGTCTCCAACCAAGAGTTGGCTGATAGAGAAAAATAAATTGGCGATCGGTACTTACGGTCACAGGACAAAGAGGAGAAAGAAAAGAAAGAGGTTGAGGAATTGCAACAATCAAAGGAGAAGTTGCTGGAAGAGAAAGTGCAAGAAATCAAAGCACTGAAGAAAACGCAAGAGGATTTGAAGGTGAAGAGCGCCACATAGATTACAAAACTAAAAAAAGGATCAATATCACCTTGTAGTTGAGAAGGCTCAACTCTGGGATCACAATGTGCGACTGGAAGAGGCAGTTGTGGATTCATGACAACATGTATTGGAGAGCACCGTAGAGCTATATGCAGTGGAAATTGAACAACAACTTGGGGCTATTATTATGCAATTTCAGAGTGAGAACAACATTTTGGAGGATTTTGTGCACCCAGCCACACCACCAGAGAAAATAGCAGAATGGAATAGTGCTATAAAATTTTTGGAGACACAACTTGACAAACTCGAGCAAGAGGAAAAGAAAGTGACATATGTGACTAATAAATTTTGGGGAAACGTAGTGCAGGATGAGAAGTTGGCACAAATGAACACACAGTTGCAGGAAGCAGTAGGGAATCTAGCAACATTGAAGACATTGTTGAGATCGATGCCATTGATGGTTCATATCGCCAAGTCAGCAGAGATAAAGGAGCTACACCAATGGGTAGCGAACGCGCAAGAAAGGAAACAATGATGAAACACACAACTAGATGAATTCCAAGAGATTTGAGCACAACTCTCTCTTAAAGTGGTTTTTGCGCTACATGCAGCACATGAAGGTAAAAACAAGATCACTAAGGAAATGGTTGAGCATCGAGTCACACATGATATGATCGCAAGCCAGGAGATAGCTAACAGAGTTAAAGTGCAGGTGAAGGTGATTACTCAACAATATCAGGATTTCAAGCAAAATATTACTAAGTACATCATGTCCAGCTAGCATGCATCGAGGGTGAGCCACAAGATTGTGTTGGGGGCCTGTTGGCAAGGGGTTTCAGATAAGTTAGTTGTGCAACATCGCGGATGTTGTGCAAGCTCAAAGACACTGCACAAGTGGAAGATGGCATGCATGACGGAGAATAGAATATTTTACATATTTTGTGTCACCTTTTGTAGTTCTTGACCATATTTTGTGGATATTGATCATTATTTTGTAGAAACGGTTGTGTTTTCCCTAAATTCTGCTACCTAGACTATGGGGTTAGCAGTGTTCAGGAACCTCAAGCAAAAACTTGTTTTATAGGTTTTGTTTGGATGACAAATGCAAATCAAAATGTAGGGCTGACAAAGCACAAGACAAAGACTAAAAAATTCAATAATACAAATGTAAAAAACAAAAGGTCTTTGCAAGAATGAATGACAAGTATATAAGAGTACATGAGATAAGCTTAAACATATATATAATTGCAAATAGTAAACTAACAGTTCATATCTGTAGCACATATATCAAAATATTGTTCTTTGAAAACACTTTCCAAATATCAATAGGTATTCAATATTCACATTCATACATGAAATGAAACATAGAAAACATCTATACATCATTCATAGCATGAAGAGTTCAAACTGAACTGAAGAATATAAAAAACAATTTAGATCGAAGGCCTAGCTCCATACAATATATTAACAATCATTCAAAAAGAAAAAAGCTCTTACAGAAGTAACATGTATGTCTGCACAATCTCCCAAGGACTAACTCCCATGTGTGTCTCCTATTTCTCATAAAATATTACAAATATATAGAGCAAAAATCAAAAGATGGGATCTCAAATTTTGTTTATCAAATCCACTTTCTAAGGCTAAACTTTACTAAATATAGACAAAATATAAATAAAAAAGGAACCTATTTAATGACATGTGTCAAGTTAGGTCTTTTTCAAATCCTTCTTTCTGCTTCAGCTAATGTGGCCAGCCCATCTAGCGCACTTGAATTTGCTTGAAACCTTCTAATGTCCTTCTTCATGCCACACAACTTTGCTGTCAGCTCCTCTTTGTCCTTTAATAACTGATCCCTCTCTTCTTGCGCCAATTTCCTCCTTTTAACTGATTCTTCTGACACTTGGATTATCTCAACAAAATTCTGATTTACTTCTTGCACATCTTCCTTCAACATTGTATTTGATTTGACCAATTGATCATTAATATGATTTAAACGTTCATTTTGTCTTCTCAACTGCTCAATTTGTTTGTGTTGTTTATCCTGTTTCAATTTTAGCATACTGCCTCCTGTATCTTCATTTGTAACCTTCCTTTTTCCAGGATTTGCAACCTTTTCACTTTCTTGTTCTGTCAAAACTTGCTCATTGCATTCTATCTGCTTTTTGAGTACTTTACCAATCTCAGTTTGAGGAAGTTCTGATAGGTTATTATCTTCTATATTACTGGAGTCACGAATGCAACTTTTAGGGAGTAGATATGAAATTTTTTTTAAGCTTTGATTGATGTTATCAAAGACTTGATGGAGGGAAAATTCCAATTCTTTAGATTTGCTGCTTCCTTCATCATCATTGAAACTGTCTTGAACACTGATTACCTTCTTTTTATTAAACCTAGGGTTTAATAACGCCTTCATATTCATTCGGAGCTTGTTCATTGATCAGGTTTTAGGTTTGAAAGGTTTAAAAGGAAACTTTATCTATTCTACAATCTCCTTAGTATGAATTGGTCCTTCTTTACCTGTTTGTATTTCAACTAAAATAGGATTGGTGTTCTCCATACACTCAATCTCTGCCTCAGGTAAATGTGTTGAAATTTCTTCTTCGATTATCTATGTTCTAACAACAAACCCCAACACTAAACATTCATTATTTTCACATTCAGGTTCTTTTTCTACTGGCTGTGCTGAGGTTACTTCTTTAGGCTCTATTTGTTTATCACAATCTCCAGATTTATTATTAGAAAAGGGTTTGGATCCAGTGCTGTCAGAATTTTTATAACCTTCTTCCTTTTTCTTTTCTCTGTAGGCTTTAAATTAACTTCGAAACCTCCCTAAAAGATAAAATGGGACCATGATATTTCAAGTTTTCCCAACTCCTGGGTGATCAAAAGCTTAACTAATCCATGGTGGAACATATTGATACTATAAGAGGTAGGATGGTTTCGAACCCTAACAGACATTTTCTCTAGACTTTTTAATAAAAAGAAAGGGAGGTTTAGTTTGTTTGCACCTGTTACATGCTGCAGAAAATGCATGTGATAATGATACATAGTGCCGAAACGTCCTTCACAAGTGATATAACTTTGGATGATTTGCAATACATCCTGCCATTCTTTGAAGAGGAAACTCCTTTAGATTCCCTGGCTCCAGTATGGATTTTTATGAGAAGGTAACAGGTATTGGCTATAATCTTCATTTATAGTATGCCTTTTATACCATATTTCCCCTTTTGGAAGAACACCAATAGCATGAGAGATAGTCTCCTCTGTGAATACGAAAATTAAACCTCCAATTCGAACCCTAGATCCCTTAAAACTCTGACAAAATGCTTTAGTGAGTTCGACTGATGCTCTGCAATTCTTTCCAACATATTATACCATCCAATCTTCTTCACTGTTTCGAGGGCTTGAGGTAATTTCTGCATCCATTCAACATTCAAGGGTTCTATTCTCAACAAATGGCCACTCGGCCGAGTTTTTCTATCCACACTCATGGATGGATTGGAAACTGTAGATGCAACACTAGAACAGGATGAGTATGAAGGAACCCTCGTTCCTGCAAAACCATAGCTCCCAACTCTCCTTTCTTTAGAGTACAAAATAAGATGAAAAAATCATGAAGGGAGATGGTTTTTTCCAAGTGGCTGAAACCAGTACTGTCAAAAACAGATGTTATTATGAAACTGAGCACATAGTTTGAAGTTTGCTAAAATCATGATGAGAGCTTGCAAAATCATCTCATCCTCATTGAGCTGGCAGCATACCCTGTTCTTGAAAAATGATCATGTGCTTCCAGCTTGACTTAGTAATCAATATCGTATAACTTAAAAAGATTTTAAAACTTTTGAAAGAACTTGTAATACATATAGGAGCATAGGATAGGAACTAAGAAGTTAATAATACCTAAAGTTTTAGGCATAAGTTTAAACAAATCCAAAACTTAGGATTAAAAGAAAAACTCAAAGCTTAAAAAAGAATAGGTACAAGACTATCCTACCAAGCTAGGAAAAAACCCGAAGTCAAACAGGTTGAAAGTGAGTTAGGAAGTGTCTAAGTGGACCTTGAATGTAAAGGTGCAATTCTATAAGTAGATGTTAAATTGCATGTATTGATTATTTTTATATGATCTTTGTGGAGAATATCTTGAAGCATATGAACTGAGATCTATTGATCTGTGAACTGTATTGGAGAATCTGTGATTTTGTGCGGAATTAATATGACAAGAAGGAAGTTGACTTGAATCATTGTGTTCTTTTCCATTTTTTCTGTTTTACTGTCTTTCGTAATGAAAATATGAATACCATGTGTGTCTGTGACATGGATATGTAGATGACGCGATGTTTCCCTGTTTTAAATGATGTTATTATGTTGGATTTGTTTGTTCATCAATGTGTTTATTGCAGTTATGATTGAATAATGCGATCTGTTGAAGAATGATTATGAATGATAATGTGAATGCTTAAGCTGAATGATTTTTTAATGTTGCACTACGCTGAGAAGTTGATGCACATTGTCCTCCCCTATTCTGCGGAAACTTGGTTCCATCAACTCTCCCTCGAACATCTCAGGTGAGACTTCATCTTCTCTGTGGGTTTTTATGGATGGGATAAAACCTATATGGACCAGTTCTCAGGGAGATCGCAGTGGTTTGGTTGTCGATAGAGTGGGAACCCCTGTCAACTGGTTTTGTTGGCTGGGTTTCTTTCAACACCTTTTTATATAAATTCTTTCTTGTTTATTCCATAAAAATGTTGTTGTCTGATCTTCTCCAATAATATTAAACATGAATTCATCTACCAGGCACAGCCGAATAGTGCTGAGGGCTCTTGAATCCATATCCTTCCATTATTAATTTGTCATATCCACATGTTTCTTTGATTTTCCCAACAACACTTTCTACACTCCTTGTTTCATAAGAATATCTCTCATTTTGGCCTTCCATAGCTCAAAATTAATCTTCCTATTAAATTTCCCCACTTTGAATTTCACACTCTGCATCTTCTCCATTATCCCAAGCGACCGCATCAAATATTATAAAACAAAAGCTTTCAGATAGTGGACCAAATATTCCAAATATTAATTCAATAAGGAATATTAATTAAAAGGTTTAAAAAAAAACATATATAATATCTTAAAACCTTAAAGGTTCCACCTTATGCTTCCACCCAATACTCTAAACCTTGTAATAATGATAAAATCCACCCTTTATAAAACAAACATGTGCCCCTTTACACAAATATCCTTTAAAAAATGTTTAAAGCATATAATTGCATTTTTGTTTCAAATTCAATACTACTTGGATGGAGGAGACTAAGTTTTGTGATCAAGTCAGAACACAATGTATTTCATACTCCCAGACAAAGGGTTTGCATCCTATGCAAAAACTTGTCAAAAGATTAATGATGATGAAGAAGGATGTGTCAAGATGGGATACAAATAAAAATAAAGAAAACAAGACATAGTTGGTCAAAATTGAGGATGAAATTAATTCCTTATTGGGAACGACAGATGATGATTTCTTTTCACAGTTTTGTAAAGATAAATTGGCAAATATGGAAGCTAGAAAAACAAAAATTCTGAGATAGGAAGAAGAGGTTTGGAGATTAAAAGGTAGGATTGGCTGTCACAAGGTGACAACAACCCTAAATTTTTTCAAACCAAAAAAGGATTTCAAATAATATCTAGGAGGGAATCATTGAGGATGCGTCCATTGCATTTGATCAGATTTCCATTGAAAAGGAGGCTACCGGGTATTTTAAGGATATTTACAAGAAGGAAAATTGTTTTAATATCAATAGTCATATGCAAATTTTGAAACATTTTCCTTGTTTCTTTACTGAAAAAGAAGGTCATTTAGTGGGAGAGGAAATTAAGATGGAGGGGATTAAAATTGTGTTAAAAAAGTTCTCAAAGGCCAAAATCGTAGGTCCAGCCAGTTAAACTATAGAGTTTTTTCTTCATGTTTTTGAATTGATTGGAAAGGATTTATTGGAAGTTGTGGAAGAATATAATAAGAATGGCTATGTTCCTAGAAATATGAATGTCACTTTCATTGTGTTGATCCCAAAATAGGATGTACCTCATTCCTTCAATAACTACATGCCGATATCATTGTGTAAGTTGATCTATAAAGTTATAAAAAATAATTGCTAATAAAATCAATCCTATTTTAGGGAGGTGTATATCTCAAGGACATTTTAGTTTCTTATCAAACACATAGATTTTAGATGAAATGGGGGTAGCCCAAGAATGTATTCATACTATTAATACAAGGAATATAAATGCGTTCATCCTTGATATGGACCTGAAACTGGCTTATGATAGGGTTGATTGGTCGTTTAAGAGATTTGTCTTGTTCCAAATTGGTCTTCTCTATGAGGTCACTAAGTGGATAATGGAATGTATTAATTCAACTAATTTTACTATTTTGGTCAATGGTATACCAACTACTTTTTTTAGTAGCAGCAGAGGACTTCAACAAGGTTTCCCATTATCACCACTTTTGTTTCATCTGATAATTGAGGGACTTAGCAGACTTATTGCTACGAGGAAAAAAGAGAAAATTTTCCAGGGTATCAAAATCTCACTTTCAGTTTTAATTACACATTTTTTCTTTGTTGATGATGTACTCATTTTTGGGAAAGGTGTGGTGAATGAGTGGATTTAGCTTCAGGATCTTATTAACATTTTTTGTTCAACTACAGGTATGGATGTAAGCCCTCAAAAGTCTATGTTTTGTATTTATGCTTTGATCAAGGGATTAAGCAACAAATTGCACAATTATTCCCTTACAAGATAAAACCATTGGATATTGATTTCAAATATTTGGGGTATTTCTTAAAGATGAATTTCTACAAGAATAAGGACCGGTTTTGGTTGATAAAGAAGATTGAAAAACATATCAACATTTGGAATTTTAGATATATTTCTCTTGGAGGTAGGTTGATTTTGGCCAAAACTGTCATAGAAAGCATCCCCGTATACTTGTTCTCTCTTACTAAGATTCCTTCTCCCATTATTAAGATTATCAAAGAAGGATTATTTCAATTTCTATGGGCTGGAAATATAACTTAAAAAATGTTTCATCTTGCTTCATGAGAAATCCTTTCTTTTCGAAAAATGTTTGGCGGTTGGGGATTTAAGCATCTTGGATGGTTCAATGTGGATTTGAGTCTAAAGAGTATATGGAGAGTTTTAACAGGTAAAGTATTATGGAATGAAGTTTTATTTTCAAAATATATAAAGAGATGGAATATTTGTCAATGGTTTCATAGACAAGGTAATTTTTCTTCAAATCCTTCTATAATTTGGAGAATTTTTATGAAAAATTATCCTCTAGTTGGTGAGAGGTTGTCCTGGCAGATTGGTTGTGGTTCTCAGGTGTTTGTGGGGATAGACCCATTTGTGGGATATGGAGGTAACTATTTACTTCATACTCAAATTATTACAACCTTAGAAAAAAAGTATTCAGGTGTTTGCTCAGCCAAGAAAGAGTGATCAAAATTTTGAAGTTACAAACTATTGACATTCTGCTAGGGATCTTGAACTTAGTGAAGATTTAGAAGTAGAATGGAACATGTTTATTGCAACTCTGAACAAGGTTGGGATAAGATTAAGAGAAGACACAAACACAATTATATCATATTGGGAACATTCAAATGGAGTAATAACTGCTCAGACTGCATACATGGCTATTGCTTCTAAGTTTCCAGTACATACACCATTTCGGTTAGCCTCTCTCCTATGGAAATGGAAAATGCCATTAAAGGTAAAATGCTTCATTTGATTATGCTTAAAATTTTTATTCTTACTTGGAATAATTTGAGAAAAATAGGGTTAAGTGGTCCTGGTATATGTGTACTATGTAAGAAGGAGGAAGAATATGTAGAACATATTTTTATTCACTATAGTTTTGTTAATATGGTTTGGATGGAATTGAGAAAAATTTTAAAATTTTCAGGAAATATGGGGAAATGAAAACCTCACTGATAGTCTCTTCTCTTAATTTAAGAGGAGTTCTTATTATAAGGAGCTTTATATTTTATTTATTTGTGATGTCTAGAAAATTAGAAATTCTAAACCATTAGTGCTTGTTTTGTGTAACATAATTATCACTTCCTATTTTGCTTTTTCTAACGATAAGAGGATAGTAAAAATAAGACAAGTTTCCAGACCCAATTTTCCTGTCATTTATCCTTTTGGGAACTTTGATGGGGATGAAAAATATAAGATGTGTGTGGATGGTGGATACCTGGATATAAAACAAGGGAATGTGCTCTATTATTGAATGGGTCCAGGATATGGGTCAAATACCAATGCAGACTTATTTGCCTTATGGTTTTTACTATGATTTTCGAAACACAAAGGTATTATTTCTTTACAAGTACTTGGTGATTCTAAGATCATCATTGATTGGGCGGTTGGATAGTGTGGGACACATGTAATTTCCATTGATCACTGGATCAACAGGGTCATAGAAAAAATAAATAGTTTTACTTCTATCACTTTCTCATATATCTATCAGAAATTTAATCAAGAGGAAAATTGTTTTTCAAAGAAGGCTATTGGATCATTGGATGGTTAAGGTTTTTTTGAAGAATATATGGATGATGAAAAGATGATGAAGGTTCGATATCAATCTTCTAGTTCATTTTTTTGAGATGTAGTTTTTTATGTTCGACTCTAGTATAGAGGCATGTTTGATTTTTAGATATTGTACTTGGGATGAAATATAAGTTTGTATAGGTATTTATTTTTGTGATTTGAGTAGACAGAAGCTGAATATTGTCTATATAGAGAGTAAGGGTTTGTCATAGACATATTTAGAAATTTTATGTTATGCTAGAAACTTTCTGATGTAACTTTGATTAACTTAATAGCAAGTTACCTTTTTTATGTCTTTAAAAAAAACAGAGTTTTCCCTTTTAAAATTTAAAAAAAAAGCATTCAATATTTCACATAAGCTAAGCCTGTTAGCTTCCCAAGCACCCACACAAATTTTATAAAAACACCTCGATCACACCTTATTAAAGGATAACTTGGGATTGAAAGTTCTTGATTGCACTTTTCTAATTGATTACCTATGATATTTTATGTGATCATGATCACACTTTTTTTCCTTTTCTTCCCACAAATAAGAAAACAAAAAAAATGTTCTGTAAGTTCTCCACTATTCGATCGCACCTAGTTACAATGCTGAGCCACGATCATTGCACCTTAGTTTTTTTCACGATTCCTTCACAACTTTATGCACAAACTCGGAACTTCAATATTCCTCTTAGCATAGATATCCAATAATATGGCTATGATACCACTTGTTTGAAGAAAAAACACAAATATACACATAATAGAGATCAATAACACACAAAATTGAAACAATGACAAACACACGAATTGAACACACAGATTTTACGTGGAAAAACACTTAATAGGGAAACATCGATGGGGAAAATAGTATCAGTGTCTTATTATTCGAAGATGGATATTTCACTTACAACAATTATGCACAAAATATGATATTTTGTTTTGCTCTACGGGATTACATGGATGTATAACATTTCTTACACAGTTACATGAAACTAACCAATTAAATGCACCCCTATCCATATTCTAACATGAGTTGTTTGGTCTAAACTAAAGGCAGAATAATAGGGATCTAGAAGATTCTCATATCCAATTTCATGGGAAATTGGTTGTCAACATTTTAACACTTGGTGGACATGTACTCATTACTCTCATTGATAGAAGGTGTATTTCCTATGGATGAATATTTGACTACCCAAAAGCTCTTTGTTTTGGATCGCTAAATCTCACTTTGATTACTACATTGGTATTATTTTTTTGGATATGTTTCTTCATGAGAACCCATCTCTACTTACTTGTCTATTGGAATCGTTGGGTCGATCTCTATGGTGGGAAGCTACAATGCTATTCTCAAATGCTTGTACACTTGAATAATGGTTAATTACTCTTATTATTATTTTTCTCCACACATGTTGTTGTGACTTCCACAGACCATTCATCCATAAGCAAGTGAAATCAATAGTAGGATATTCTGAGATATTAACTATAGTTCCATCTTGAGATTCAACACCCTATTGGGAATCAATGCTCAATTTCAAACTAGTTGTTCAAGAAGTCATTGAGGAAAATCATACATTGCGTACTACATAGAGGAATCCCTCTAGATTCTATATTTGTGGTCAATTCCACACTAGCTATGGAAATCCCTAAGGGTCGCCTCAAATTTTGAAATTCTATGGATGGCGTGATTTCAAGATATTACAAAGGATTCCTACAACTGTGATGCAATGCTTCCCATATTTTTTCATCTACTCTCCACAATTTTCAATGGTAACCACCTATTTCACTAATTCTTCGACAACAAAAAAACATGTTTCTTAATTGATTTCCATATAAGAAAAGACTTTGGCTCTTGTAAATTCTAGCATGCCTTTGTTCAAATTTTCATTTAATTGTGTGGAGTTTGGTGTATGATAGTTCGTCAGTATTTGTTTCTTTTGGTTGGAATTAAATTTTACCCATTAATGGCGTCCTTGTACTTGCTATGGTTATGGATCATTGGTAGAGTGAATGGTAGCTATACAACGTTGCAAGGTTCAGTTGGTTTTATTACATTTGTTTGTATCTATTATAGTTCTCCAATCTATGTATAAAATTTATGGATATGTGTGCAATATTATTTTTTTGTTTATAACTATTTGATCAACGGTCATCATCAAATCCATAGTGCACACCACCAAAACCCTATAATATTCCTTACTAGAGACTCAAATTCCATAGAGGTAAAGCATTCCTATATCTTGTATTGATTCAACAACATTTTGTAACTTGTAAGTAGTGTTTTTTGTAAGTTTACTTGTTTCTTAGTACTTGCAATAGTTTTATGTGAGAGTCAAATAAAATTAAGTTGAATTATATTGGGTGAATTTTCTATAGAGGTCGACACTATCGTTTTTATCAGATTGAATCTTACTATTAAAGGGTGGAGTTGTAAGAATCCATGTAAGTATCAACACTAAAGGATTAATTCATAGTTCAGGTTGTGGTATTATGTGTCTAGTTTTGATGCTCAAAATTACTATTAAATTTTTGATAGGTATTGTTTCTAGTTTTTACGCTTAAACCAAATTCTCTGAAATATATTTCCATTAGAGATACAACCATGCACTTTTTCCATCACACCCAAGAAATTTTTCCTACTTCTCATTTTGACTGGGGGAACATCATGGATTGATAGGAAGGATTCAATTTTTGAAGCATTATCATCTGTTGAAATAAGTGATCTTGAGCCACAATAAGAACTAGTTTCAATGGCCATATCCTAGGGACAAATAAAGAGTTATATTTGTAGCCATAAGACCTAAAATCACCACTTGGTAGAAGACATCAACTTTGACTACATCTGCTACCTTTTGGTTTGTGGTCATCCTAAAACTACCTTTTGGGTTTTTGGTGAGCCTAAAACCACAATTTAGTAGAATACACCACCTTTTGTTGCTTTTCTAGTTTTTGGTTTGTAGTAATCCAAAATAACCTTTTTGATTTGTGTTCAGTCTAAAACCACCATTTAATAGAAGACATTAACGTTTTTTTCTTCTACTGACTTTCTTGGTTTGTGGTCATCCAAAACCACCGAGTTTACGATCATCATAAACCCATTGATTCAGAGAGCACTTCATTTTTACCACTTAGTAGAAGACTTCAACTTCTGCTAGATTACTTGGCACATGGCCACATTGTCAAGTAGGAGATGTTCAATATTTAGTAGTTATTCGCATCTAGATTTCAAATATTTTTTAGAATATCCTTGGATTCACAAACACCCCTTCAAATTAACTTGGGGAAATGTTGGAAATCTAATTCGGTAGGGTATGGTAAATTATATTTACTATTCACAATTGTCATTATTGAATATGAAATCTTATCTTGGAGACCAAAAGATAACTTGGAAGATGGAACCAAGTATAATATTTGATGTATTAATATTCTACTACATTAATGGAATAAGTGAGCATTCATGCTTATCCTTATTTTGGGTGTTCCAACAATTTTAATGCGCGATTAAAATTCCAGATAAATTTGTTTTATATATTTATTTTAGAATTTTAATGTTGTTACTTTTTAGCTTGGAAGTTAAAAAAAACATTAAGGCTATATATATTTACAGTGAATCAAAATATTGAACTTCTACTAATGCTTATCCCAATATTTTCTCATTGAATTGGATTAAAGAGAGTAATTCAAAAAATACTAGTTTATGGTGCAATTTTAATCCATTTCTTAATTTCAAGTTGTGTGAACTCTCAACAAAAGGGAAAATTACTTACCTAATAGAGGTGTTATCTTAAAAGGTTTGTTTAGTAAAAATGAGGTATGCAATGTACTTAGGGAGGATAATATGAGGTACCTAGGGAGGTACCCAAATATATAATGAATGTAATATGAATATGCCTACTTGATAGTTGGTGGGTGATAAAGATGTCCACTAGGTAGTCAAAAGAAATAATATAATTATAACCAGTAGTTGGCATTGGAATACTCATGAGAAAGTATAAATACATACAAGTATCATTGTATTGAATAAGTTGGAAGTTGAATGTTGATTATTGTAGAAAGCATGGCTTGGAGAGTGATTCATTCAAAAATGAATAATTGATGGTGTTTCCCTACCTTAAGGGTATTCTCTACATTATTGAGTTCATGCTCTTGTTCCCATTGTATGGATCTATCAGGTTATTCTCAAGTTACTGATTATTAGGATATCTTTAGATCTATTTAGCTACACAACATTAGGTATAAGAGCACTTTCTTGTTCTAACAAAGTGGGATGTTTTTTTTTCTTTTTTGCATATTTGTTTGGAGGAAAAAAATATATTGTGGTGCTCAGATAAATTTTTAAAATTCTCTTCGTATAACATGAAGAAACTAGTTCTAAATATGAGTTCTTATCACAAACAAAACTGGTTTTAAAAAATCCAAATCGAAGACCAAGAAGTGGAGTTATCAATAATTTAAAATCTATAATTTAAGGGTTTTTTTTTGCAATGGTCACATGAAATGTAGACTATAGATATTTTGATAGAGAACCCATATTTATTTCAAACCACCTCTACTAGATGTAGAATGACCATGGCATTTCATAATTGTGGTCATAATAGCAATTATGAACAATAATGATTAAGTTGCAATCATTTTAAATTTGTCGCCTCAAACAACATTGAATATTAAGTTATAGCTTTGGTTGTGGGTTTTATTCCAAAAGAAATGTATTTTACATATACATAGAATATTATAAAAAAATGTATCCCTTTAGAAAAGCCACTGATAGTCTCATACAACATATGAAGCAGTTATATGGGGTCAAGAACTCTACTTTAAGGAGCAATTCAAATTTCTATATGAAGCATATGAACAAGTATTATTAGACATGTGGTCTCATGAGGTGAAGAACAATAGTAAAAAACACAAAGGGTTTATCTTCATGTGACAACTTAAATTACATGTTCATGGATGTATTTGAGAAGAGAAGGTCGTTGTTCTTAAAAAATCTAGTAGCAAGCGTAATTTTATCAATGTTACTTTGGCCAAAAGATTGCAAGTCCCCACAAAGCATACAAGTTGAGGGCGAGAATGTTCAAATTTTTAAAGATTAAAGATTACCATGGATAAATATGTGATGCATTAATAATTTTATGCTATAAATATGAATGGTGTGGTTATTATTTTGGGATACCCCTGGATGGACTCTATTGGATGGATCTAGTGATGATGTTCTAGTAATGATCCAGATCGAGTGATGATCCAAATATAAAGATGAAGATGGATTGAAGATGAAGATAACTTGAAGATGAAGATGACTTGAAGATGATGAGGACTCGAGGATGATCCAGATGATATAGAGAAGAAGACTTGTGCTGATAAATTGTGTCGAGAGAATACCTTCCTAGTTAAGAGGCAGTGCTGATGTAATTGTAACTTCGAAATGTATTCACTTGTATTTCTAATGTATTGTAACCCGATGTTTATTCCAGGATGTGTCTGTAATGTAATTGAGTCATGTCATGCCCCAATGTCCCAATCAAGAGTTTCTATAATGTAAACAAGTCATGTCAAGTAATTGTGGGTAACCCTCCTATTGGTCAAGGGTTAAAGTCCCCGCATTTTCGGGGCACTAGGGTTATTAGACTCTCCTAGAGAAGTCAACCATAGTAGTTTATTGTCAATTCAAGAATTAGTATAAATAGAGAGTGAGCCTCTTTATTTATCACACACTCACTCACACTCAGTTGCAGCGCATAGTTGAGGAAGAAGAAGACACTGGGGCTAGGAAGAAAGGGGCTACTGCTATCGGGAGATCATCTTACTGTTTTGGGGTTTTACTTTTGGTGTTGATTCTATCTCTAAGGAATTTGCAGGGTTTTCTCAATTTATGGTTTCCCAGAGGAAAAACATTGTGTTCATTGTCTCTTGTGTTTGATTGTTGTGCTTGTTATTTTCTCAGTTAAAAGATCCTAATATAATGCTAGCTTAATGTTAAAAATCTAACATGGCATCAGAGCTAACCTGAGAAGAAGACACTGTGCAGCTGCAAAAACTAGGGCTTCCTACTTTGTGGATCTCTCTCCACAAATTTTCAACAAAAGAAGGTTGGACTAACTCTCCTCCCTAGGGCGCATCTTTCTGTCGAAGCATAATCCAATTTTGAGCGTTTCCAATTTTGGACCCAACACTACTGTCGTAAATTAGGGATTTCCACATAAGTGGAATTTTTCAGTGAGCCCAGGAATAGATTGATCTCCTCCTCAAAATCGAAGTTTAGAGATCAAGATCAAAGAATTTAGTTGGATAGAACTCCGGAAAAGACAAACCCTAATCTGCTCCTGAACCAGCACTGTAGAATTTCAGCTCCAAATCCAGATCCGACATCTTGACCTGGTAAGATCTAAATATTTTGTATTTCCATTTGAGGTTCTTAGTTAAGATGTCTCATCATACCAAGCTTGATTAAAAGCTTGAGGGAGCTGATAACTTTCGAGCACGAAAGTATAGGATCTCCCTGGTCCTGGAAGAAAATGAGTTGGAGTCCTACATCAATGAGGAGGTTTCGGTTCCAGAGGGAGATGAGGCTGAGGCCTTACACAAGAATAATTTGGTTATGGTAAAGAGGATTATTGCTGATTCAATAAAGGATCACCTCATACCATAGGTGTCCTCCCTAAAGACACCTAAAGCTATGTTTGATTCCCTAACCAAGCTGTTTGAAGGAAAGAACATAAACATGAAAATGAATTTAAGAAACCAGTTGAAGAATGTGAAGATTCAGAATGCAGAGACCATCCAGTATTACTTCACAAGAGTCTCTTAGATCAAGGAATGGCTGGAAGCAGTAGACGAAGAAGTGGAAAATGCAGAGATTGTAATGAACACCTTGAATGGTCTCCCTAGGACATGGGACTCTTTCAAGGGATCTGTGCCAGAAAGAAGTTAGTTAAGTTCAACAGACTTTGGGAAGAATGCTCACAAGAAGAAGCTCAGATAGGAGCTCGAGAAAAAAAGACGGGAAGTGAAGATAAATCTCTCACATTTCAATCCAAGAAACACATAAGGGACCATCATCATCACCATTCTAAAGGTAAGCACTCTTCCTACAAAAAATCTCAACTCAGATGTTATTCTTGTGATGGAATAGGGAACTTTGCGAAAGATTGTCCTAGAAACAAAAGAAACTCTCATAAGAAGAAAAACAACAAGAGAAGACATCATGCTCATGTTGCAGAAGATGATGAACCTTCCTCAAAGAGAAACAAGTAAGAAATTGATGATTCTTCAAGTGATGAAGAATATGTTTTGATTTCCGCTCTCACGGGAAACATCACACATGGAAGCAACAAATGGCTTATAGACAGTGGGGCTTCCAAACATATGACAGGATTCAAAGAGTCTTTTGTGATACTGTCAAAACATGAATCACCTCACAAGGTGAAGCTCGGAGATGACTAGCAGTATCCAATAAAAGGTAGTGGGGAATCCTCCTATAAGCTAGACTCTGGAAAGTCCATGAAGATGAAGGATGTATTGTTTGTACCGGGACTCAAGAAGAACCTCCTCTCCATATCTGCATTAGACGCAAAAGGCATGAGGGTTGCATTTGCAGATAGCCAAGTTCTCATGCAGCCAAAAGGAAAGACCTTCGATGATGCAGTAGTGATTGGGGAACAAGAGGGAGGTCTATACAAATTGAAGGGCCATCCAGAACATGTCTTGATCCATGACACAGTAGAGCCAAATGAACTTTGGCATAGAAGGCTTGCACATGTGCATTATAGATCACTACCACTTGCAAGCAATGCTGTTGAAGGTCTTCTAGAAATTCAAGCAAAACATGATGGAGTCTGCAAAGGATGTGCGAAAGGAAATAATACAAAGAAGACATTTCCAAGTAGTGAGAGCAAGGAAAAAGGAATCTTGGAAATCATCCACTCCGATGTATGCGGACCAATGTCATCAAGTTCACTAACAGGGTATGTATACTATGTTTCTTTCATTGATGACTTTTCTAGGAAGACATGGATTTACTTCATGAAGAACAAAGATGAATTTTTCAGCAAGTTCAAGGAATTCAAAGCCTTGATCAAGAACCACACTGAAAATAATATCAATACCTTTTGATCAACTAATGGCGGAGAATTCACATCAAATGAATTCAAAGAGTTATGCAAAGACTCAGGGACTAAGAAGGATTTGTCCACTCCATATAATCCACAACAAAATGGGATTGCAGAAAGGAAAAACAGAACTATCATGGAAGCTGCAAGAGCTATGCTTCATGATCAAGATCTTCCCATGCATTTATGGGCAAAAGCTTCCAGAACAGCGGTGTATGTACAGAACCATACTCCACACAGAGTACTCGAGAACAAGACACTTGAAGAAGTCTTTTCCAGCAAGAAACCAGAAGTCATCCATCTCAGAATATTTGGCTGTCCAGTGTACATACACATTCCAAAAGAGAAGAGAATAAAATTAGATCCTTCAAGAAAGAAGCGTATATTTGTGGGATACTCTGAAAGCTCGAAGGCTTATAGAATATACTTCCCAGGATTCAAGAAGATCGACATCGGCAGGGATGTGACATTTGATGAAGACTCAGCTTACAACAAATCCAAAAAGAGACCTGCTGAAGAACATGAAGTAGCAGAAGCATCCAGAATTCATGATACAACCATGAATGAAGAAACTCAAGAAGAAGACTGAGAATTTGAAGAACCTCAAGAACCTGTAGATCCACCTCAGGAGAAGAATCCTCATAAGAGGAAACCTGCTTGGGTACAAGAAGCTATCCAAGGTGCAGAAAGATATGGGGCTCCAGAAGAGAATCACAGAGAAAGAAAGAGGACCAGATCCTGCTCTGGTTATGTAGCATTATTATCAATAAAGAACCTTCCAATTATGAAGAAGCAACAGAATAGAAATAATGGAAGGATGCTATGATCGAAGAGTATCAATTGATCATGAAGAATGATGTTTGGGATGTTGTCCCAAGACCAGAAAGGAAGTCTGATGTAGCTTCCAAATGGATCTACAAGATCAAGCATGCTGCAGATGGTAGCATAGAAAAATATAAAGCAAGATTTGTTGCCCGTGGTTTCTCCCAGAAAGAAGGAATAGATTATGAAGAAACGTTTGCACCTGTAGCCATATACACTTCCATTAGATCAGTGCTTTCTCTGGTTGCAGTGATGAAATGTAAGATACACCAAATGGATGTCAACACTGCTTTCTTGAATGGTGTAGTGGAAGAGGAAGTGTATGTGGAGCAACCACTCGGTTTTGAGACACATGACAGGGAGTCTCATGTATGTAGATTGAAGAAAGACCTGTACGGTTTGAATAGGAACCCAAGACATGGTGCGACAGAATTGACAGCTTTCTATCCAATTTGGGCTTTACCAAGATTAAAGAAGATTCCAACCTTTACTACAAAGTTGAAGATGTCAACCCAGTGATGCTCCTACTATATGTAGATGATTTGTTTGTAACAGGTATGGATGGGTTGATTGCTGATACGAAGAGGAAGCTTGCTGCTGAGTTCGAAATGAAGGACTTGTGTATGATGAATTATTTTCTAGGCATGGAGGTGTGGCAGAATGCAGATGGAATTTCCCTGGGGCAAGGGAAATATATGGTAGAGATCTTGAAGATATTTGGGATGATGGACTGCAAGGCCATGACCACACCTATGGCATCGAACCTGAAGCTATTGAGTGATGCTTCATCAGAAGCGGTTGATGCTACAATGTATCGTCAGATGATTGCGTCCTTGATGTACCTGACGAACACGAGACTGGATATTTGCTTTGCTGTGAACACCTTCAGCCAGTTCCTGGCAGATCTGAGACATGTTCACTTGATTGCTGTAAAGCATATTCTAAGGTACCTGAGGGGTACAGTTGATTATGGGCTCAAGTATGAGGCAAGTCAGAAGATTAACCTGGAGGGTTATGTTGATTCAGATTGGGCAGGTAGGGCCATCGATAGGAAGAGCACTTTAGGGTGTTGCTTCAGTATGGGATCATGTGTGATCTCTTCATTTAGCATGAAGCAATCCTGTGTGGCACTGAGTATAGCTGAAGCAGAGGATGTCGTAGCTTGTTCAGCTAGTTGTGAGACAGTATGGCTAAGGAAGCTACTGTCTGATTTATTTAATCTCCAGTTGGATGTTACTTGTATATATTGCGACAACCAGAGTTGTGTGAAGTTGTTGGAGAACCTGGTGTTCCATGACAAGTCGAAGCATATCAAGATCAAATATCACTATATCAGGGATATGGTGCAGAGAGGAGCAGTCAAGCTCTAGTATGTTGCGACGGACGAACAGATAGCTGATGTGTTGACAAAGCCATTAGCCAGAGTGAAGTTTGAGTACTTCAGGGAGAATCTTGGTGTTCTCCAGATCAAGGTTCCTTCCAAGGGGAAGTGATGAGTCCATGAGCCATTCTGACATGGTGAGAGGATTGGTTCCTTCCATGGTCAAATGTAAGGGCTAAGCCATTCTGTCATGGTGAGAGGATTGGTTCCTTCCATGTCAGATATGAGTGCTAAGCCATTCTGATATGACTGTAGGATTGGTTCCTACATGATCAGATATAAGGGTTGTTGCCATTCTTTGAATGGAGGCACCTGGTCAGTTACTAGGAATACTTGGTCTAGGACTAAGGGCCTTTCTGATATGACTGTGAGATGTAGTCTTACATGATCAAATGTGAGTGCATGGCCATTTTGATGTGATTGAGGGATTGGTTCCCACTTGATAAGATATAAGGGTTGGTGCCATTCTCTGGGAGAATGGAGGCACCTGGTCAGTTACCAGGAAATCTCAGTCTAGGACTGAGGGCCATTTTGATATGATTGTGGGATGTGTTCTCACATGATCAGATATGAGTGCTGGGCCATTCTGACGAGTTAAGGTCAGATGTAAGGGCTGGGCCATTCTGACGAGTCAAGGTCAGATGTAAGGGCTGGGCCATTCTGGTTTCATGTTGACATTGTGTTTGATTGTTGTGCTTGTTGAAAATCTATAATGAAGATCAAGGTGGAAAGGAAGTAGTTGGATTCCATGTCCACATTTCACTAGGATAGATGGATGTATGTGCTTGGTACCAATTGGCTACATTGCTCAATAGATCATATTGTATGGCTTCTTTCCATGTTTCAAGGAGAAAGCATGTGAAGGGGGATGGAAGTTAATGTACCCAGGGATGATAATATGGGATACCTAGGGAAGTACCGGAGGAGATAACGATGATGTAAAGTGAATAGACCCACTTGAGAGTTAATGGGGTAATAAATTTGTCCATTGGGTATTTAGAAGAAACAATATAATAATAAGGAGTAGTTGGCATAGGAATACTCATGAAAAAGTATGACTACATATGTGTAGCATTGTGTTGAATAACTTGGAAGTTGGATGTTGATTATCATAACAAGAATGGGTTGTGGAGTGACTCCTTCCACAATGAATAATTGATGGCATTGCCCTACCTCAAGGGCATTTTGATATTAATAAAGTAAATGAGCTTTGCATTTTTTTGTATCTTATGTGTGTTTGCATGTTCATATCAAAAGTACATAATAGGGTATCAACCCATGTACCTATCATGTGAATTAAATGAAAGGTTAGTAGAAGCTATTAACTGTGGAAATGTGGAAGTTCATGCAAACAAATGAGGATGCCAAGTTATGGACATCCTCACCATCTTCATTTCCATGTACCTTTTTGACATTGAAGAGCATTATATGGATGCAATGGTGTTGGGTTCTAGATTTATGTGGGACCAACTGGATTTTGTGGCATCCCTTGTGTTTATTCTAGACCATTTTGAGTCGATGTAGGCCTTACTTTCTCTATTCGGTGCAATGGGAGGGTTCCTCATTTTGAAGGATAACCATGTTTCTAGGGGTAATATTTTTTTTTGGTTATAAGTATGGTACATTGTTGCAAAAGGAGATGTGTGATGTTTAAGAGGTGCTCAAAGTGACCTTACAATGGAGCAAATGACACCAAATGTGGGAGGAAAACCTAGTGGTGGATATGCAGGAGAAGGCTAGGCTTGTGATTCAAATTGGGGGTCAATTTCTCACCTTGAGGGAGATGGAGAAAGAATAGTAGGAGCTCATGCAAGATTAGGAAGCTCAAAGCAAGAAAAATGGGGGAAAATTGGAAAATGAAGGTAGCTAGGGTTGATGGTTTAGAAAAAAAATCTTACCTTGATAAGAGATGGCCCACTACACAACCCTCCTACTACAATCGATGTAGCAACTCTATTCAGGTTCCAACCAATCAAAGAATTTTAGAATTTAAAAGCGATTGCAACATTTATAGGCCTTGTAACACGTCCTAAAATAGGGATCAATTAGAACAATTGATTTGAGGACCTCTAG
>LPNX010788582.1:105431-115996 GCA_001517045.1 Pseudotsuga menziesii | reverse complement strand
CAAAAGACAATAAATGGTCCATAGGGAATAATGAGTCTGCAGCGGGATAGGGGAAGGCCATACAATGTGTGATTCACCTAGTGTGGTGAAATCCGCTATAATAGTGGGTAAACTCCAAAGGAGATAAGAGGATGGTTAAAATACTACTAACATAACTTATAAACATAGAATAAAGGACCCTTACAACTGTCATAGAAGTATATAATCTCATTCTTCCATAACCACATGAGAACACTTTACCAACCAACCTCACACATGCATTCAATGATTGTATTTAATCGTCAAAAGAAAGTAATTATCTCATTTAAGGCACATGGAATAAATTAGATGAGTTCTAAGGTTGTCACTTGAAAATAAAGGATTTAATCTCCCATAAGTCCCATTCCTCTTCCCCTCTAGTGTAATTATAGCCTCTCTAGTGCTCTTTACACAACCATCTTGTACCATTTTATTATTTTTCCAACATAGTGTTTATATAGTTTTTGAGTTGGCATGAAAAGTAAACCACATGGTACATATAGAAATATTTACATTGTACATGCCTAGACATTCATTGGTTGAGCCTTGGCCTTGAGCTCTACAATATGAATCCATACTATCATACTTACACCATTTATACATTTTGATTTAATACATTCCTAGTCAAAATTGGGGGTATTATTACAGAACTGAAATTTGCCTTATGGAAATAGGCCTTCGAATGCCTTTCAATACCTTCTTCTCTCCTTTTTCATAGAGACCACTGAGAGTCTTGTTATGGAAATTCAAAATAACATGGTGTGCATGCAACCAATCCATCCCAATAAGCACATCATAAGAACCAAGAGGTATTATGTTCAAATATGCAAATCTATGAGTCCATTCAAATCTAATGGACAACCCTCTTCTATCTCATTGATTCTTCTTTTGGTTCTAGTGGGAAACTAAACCAACCATGATTTATTATGCTTACTTTTCTTTAACTAAAATTTTTCAACCAAATTGGGAGTAATATAACTATGAATTGCCCCTGAATAAATTAAAATGGCCATAGGTTTATTGGTAATCTTACCTTCAACCTCGATCATATTGGACTAGTGCTCTAGCTATATGTTATTGAAGGGTGAAAATATTCCAGGGATGTCTTTGGTTGCATCCTCCACTATAATTGTTTCTTGAATGTTTCTCATAGTTATTATTTTGTCTCCATTATGAGGGAAATCTTGTGCATATGATCTCATTCACATCCCCAACACTTGATTTGTTTCCTTGTTCCTTTTTCTTGATACTTTTCCATTTTGGGTCCTTGATGAGTTAGATTGATTCGATGATATGAACTTGACTGATTCTTGAATAATGGTGGCTTAAACCACCTTTTCTAGTGATATTTCTTGTCTCTCTTCTTATCACTCAAAACTTCTGGAAATAAGCCTTACTTTTGCTACATCTTGACTTTTCTCTAGTCATACCTACATTTGGCATTTCGAATTGCTTCTTCAAGTGTCTTTGGGTTCATTAAGTTGAAGCATGTATTTATAAAATGAAGGTAATACACTCAAAATATTTGTATTTTTACCTTCTCATCTTTAAGAAACCAAACATACCAAATCAATTCCATAAGCTTCCTTTCATACTCTTCCATAATCATGTTTCCAAGCTTGAGTTCAAAGAACTCCTCCATCTTCTTCTGATAATAGTGTCGAGATAGATAATTTTGCTGAAAGTAATTATTGAATTGCTTCCGTGAGATATTATTTTAATTGATATGATTTATTTGGACTAGTTGATCCCTCCAAATGGAATCCTTTCCCTACAATTTGTAAACGACAATTCTCGCTTCCATATTAGAGGAGTATTTATGTAACTAGAGTTATTTTATCATCCCCAATAACCAAGATTCACCATCCTCTCCCTTCTTATGCTCACCATTAAATGTGGGTGACTTAATATTCCTAATATCCCCTTGCAACTCTTTCTCCGCATCTTCTTTTATGTTGTTTGAATAAGTACATTTACAGGTTTCTCTTGATTCTTCAGATGAGTAGGACTTTAGGTGTTGATGTATTAGTAACTTCAGAATGTATTCACTTATATATCTTATGTATTGTACCCCAATGTTTATTTTGGGAAGTAGCTGTAATGTAATTGAGTCATGTCATGCCCCGAAGTTCCGATTGGGAGATTCAATAATGTAAATAAAGTCATGTAAAGTCATAGAGTATAACCCTCCTTATTGATCAAGGGTTAAAGTCCCTGCAGATGTGGGGCCCTAGGGTTATTAGACTCTCCCAGAGAAGTCGACCCTAGTGAGTTATTGTCAAGTCAGGAATTAGTATAAATAGAGAGGGAGCCTCTCTATTTAACACACATTTCATATTCATTCACTCACACTCAGTTGTAGCGCATAACTGAGAGAGAGAGAAAAATCCAGGACAAGAGAGAGAGACTAGTGCTGCCGGGAGATCATCTTACTGTCTTTGGGTTTTAATTTTGGTGCTGATTCTATCTCTGAGGAAGTTGTGGGGTTTTATCCTTTATGGTTTCCCCAAAGAAAATATATGTGTTCATTGTCTCTTTTGTTTGATTTCCGTGCTTGTTATTCTCTCAGATAAGATCCTAAAATCATATAGCTTAAATGTTAAAAATATAACATGGCATCAGAGCTAAACTGAGAAGAAGACACTGTGTAGCTATGGAAACTAGGGATTCCTACTTTTTGGATCTCTCTCCACATATTTTCAGCAAAAGAAGGCTGGGATAACTCTCCTCTCCAATGCACATCTTTCTGTTGAAGAAGAATCTGGTTCTGAGCATTTTTAGTTTTTGATTTGACACTACTGCCGAAAATGAGGGCTTTCCATAGAAGAGGAATTTTTGAGTGAGCCCAGGCCTGGATTGATCTCCTCCCAAAAATATAAGTTTAGAGATCAAGATCTAAGTTTTTGGTTGGGTAGAACTCCAGGAAAGTCAAACCCTAATCTGCTCTTGAACCAGCTCTACAGAAATTCAACTCCAGATCCAGTTCCGACATCTTAACATGGTAAGATATAAATCTTTTGCATTTCCATTTGAGGTTCTCTGCTAAAGATGTCTCATTATACCAAGCTAGATGAAAATCTTGAGGGAGTCGATAACTTCTGAGCTTGGAAGTATAGGATCGCCCAGGTCTTGGAAGAAAATGAGTTGGACACTTACATCAATGAAGATGTTACAGTTCCAGAGGGAGATGAGGCTAAGGCATTACACAAGAATAAATTGGTCATGGATAAGAGGATTATTGCTGATTCAATCAAGGATCACCTCATACCATAGGTGTCCTCCCTAAAGACACCTAAAGAAATGTTTGATTCCATAACCAAGCTATTTGAAGGGAAGAACATAAATCAGAAGATGACTTTGAGGAACCAGTTAAAGAATGTGAAGATCCATAATACAGAAACCATACAGTCATACTTTACAAGGGTCTCCCAGATCAAAGAACAACTTGAAGCAGTGGATGAAGAAGTGGAGAATACAGAAATTATGATGACCACCTTGAATGGTGTCCCTAGGTCATGGGAATCTTTCATTCAAGGAATTTGTGCTAGAAGAAAACTAGTCACCTTCAGTAGAATGTGGGAGGAATGCTCACAAGAAGAAGCTCGAATAGTAGCCCTAGAAGAAAAGATGGGAAGTGATGATCAATCTCTCACAGCACACTCCAAGAAAAGAAGAATGGACTATCATCATCGCAAAGGTAAGCACTCTCACTAGAAAGATAACCCTAGAATATTTAACAGAGATCTTTCTAGTATTAGATTCTTTACATGCGATGAGAAAGGACACATCTCTAGAAACTATCCCAGAAATAAAGGTGGCTCTCAAAAGAAGAAGAAATACAAGAGAAGACATCATGATCATGCTATAGAGGATGATGAACCTTCTAGGAAGAGAGTCATATAAGAAAGTGATGATTCTTCAAGTGATGAAGAATATGTTTTGATTTCCGCTCTCACGGGAACTATCACACATGGAAGCAATGATTGTCTTATAGACAGTGGGGCTTCCAAACATATTATAGGATTCAAAGAATCATTTGTGAAACTATCAGAACATTAGTCACCCCACAAGGTGAAACTTGGGGAAGAGTCAATATCCAATAAAAGGTAGTGGTGAATCCTCCTACAAGTTAGACTTTGGAAAGTCTATGAAGATGAAGGATGTCTTGTTTCTACCAGGACTAAAGACGAACCTCCTCTCCATATCTGCATTGGATGCAAAAGGCGTGAGGGTTGCATTTGTATATGGCCAAGTTCTTATGTGGCCAAAGGGAAAAACCATAGATGATGCAGTTGTGATTGGAGAGCAAGAGGGAGGATTATACGAGCTAAAGGGCCAACCGGAACAAGCCTTGATCCATGACTCAATAGAGCCAAATGAACTTTGGCACAGAAGGCTTGCACATGTGCACTACCTATTGCAAGAAAAGCTATTGAAGGTCTTCCAGAAATACAGACAAAACATGACGTTGTTTTCAAAGGATGTGCAAAAGGAAAGAACACAAAGAAGACATTCCCAAGTAGCAAAAGCAAGGAAAAAGGAATCTTGGAAATCATTCACTCCGATGTATGCGGACCAATGTCATCCAGTTCATTAAGTAGGTATGTATACTATGTTTCTTTCATTGATGTTTTTTCTAGGAAGACATGGATATACTTCTTAAAGAACAAAGATGAAGTATTCAACAAGTTCAAGGAATTCAAAGCCTTGATCGAGAACCACACAGAAAATAAGATCAAAATTTTTTGATCAGACAATGGTGGAGAATTCACATCAAATGAATTCAAATATTTATGCAGAGATTCAGGGATTAAGAGGGAGTTGGCCACTCCATATAATCTACAATAGAATGGGGTTGCAAAAAGGAAGAATAGAATGATCATGGAAGCTACAAGGGAAAAGCTTCATGATCAAGATCTTCCCATGCATCTATGGGCAGAAGCTACTAGAACAGATGTGTATGTGCATAACCATACTCCACATAGAGTACTTGAGAACAAAACACCTAAAGAAGTATTCTCTAGCAAGAAACCAGAATTCAGTCATCTCAGAATATTTGGCTATCTAGTGTACATACACATTCCGAAAGAAAAGAGGACAAAGTTAGATCCTTCAGGGAAGAAGGGTATATTCGTAGGATATAGTGAAAGCTCGAAGGATTATAGAATATACTTCCCAGGATTCAAGAAGATTGAAATCAGCAGGGACATAACATTTGACGAAGACTCAGCTTACAAAAAATCCAGAAAGAGACCTAATGAAGAACCTGAAGAAACAAAAGTACCCAGACTTCAAGACACAACTATGAATCATATAACTCAAGAAGAAGATCAAGAAGTATAAGAACCCCAGGAACCTGTAGATCCACCCCAGGAGAAGAATCCTCACAAGAGGAAACCTGCATGGGTACGAGAGGCTATCCAAGGTGTAGAAAGATATGGGGCTCCAGAAGAAATGCAGAGAGAAAGGAAAAGAACCAGATCCTGCTTTGGTTATGTAGCACTATTATGTGACATCATGGATAAAGAACCTTCCAATTACGAAGAAACACTAGAGAAGAAAGAATGGAAGGATGTTATGATCGAGGAGTACCAATCGATCATGAAGAATGATGTCTGGGATGTTGTCCCTAGACCATAGGGGAAGTCTGTTGTGACTTCTAAATGGATCTATAAGATCAAGCATGTTGTAGATGGTAGCATAGAGAAATATAAAGCAAGATTTGTGGCTCGTGGCTTCTCCCAAAAAGAAGGAATAGATTATGAAGAGACATTTGCACCTGTATCCATATACACTTCCATTAGATCAGTACTGTCCCTGGCTGTAGTGATGAAATGGAAGATACACCAGATGGATGTCAATACTGCTTTGTTGAATGGTGTAGTGGAAGAGGAAGTGTATGTGGATCAGCCACTCGATTTTCAGACACATGATAGAGAAACTCATGTGTGTAAGTTGAAGAAATCCCTTTACAGTTTGAAACATGCACCCAGGACATGGTACGGCAGAATTGACAGCTTCCTATCTAGTTTGGGCTTTACCAAGGGTAAAGCGGATTCCAACCTTTACTACGAGGTTGAAGAAGGGAACCTAGTGATACTCCTACTATATGTAGATGATCTGTTTGTAACAGGTGAGTATGGATTGATTGCTGATATGAAGAGGAAGCTTACTGCCGAGTTCGAAATGAAGGACTTGGGTATGATGCATTACTTTCTAGGCATGGAGGTGTGGCAGGATGCAGATGGAATCTCCCTGGGACAAGGGAAGTATGTAGTAGAGATCCTGAACAGGTTCAGGATGATGGACTGCAATGCCATGACCACACCTATGGCATCGAACTTGAAGCTATTGATTGATGCTTCATCAGAGTCGGTTGATGCTACGATGTATCGTCAGATGATTGGGTCCTTGATGTACCTGACAAACATGAGACCGTATATTTTCTTTGCTGTGAACACATTGAGCCAACACCTGACAGATCCTAGACATGTTCACCTGATTCATACAAAGGATATTCTGAGGTACCTGAAGGGTACATTTAAGTATGGGCTCAAGTATGAGGTGAATCAAAAGATTAACCTGGAAGGTTATGTGGATTTGGATTGGGCAGGAAGTGCCATTGATAGGAAGAGCACTTCTGGGTGCTGCTTCAGTATGGGATCAGGTGTGATCTCTTGGTTTAGTAGGAATCAATCCTGCATGGAACTGAGTACAACCAAAGCAGAGTATATTGCAGCTTGTTCGGCTAGTTGTGAGGCATTATGGCTGAGGAAGCTACTGTCTGATTTGTTTGATCTCTAATTAGATGCTACTTGTGTATATTGCGACAACCAGAGTTGTGTGAAGTTGTCGGAGAACCCCGTGTTCCATGAAAAGTTGAAGCATATCGAGATCAAATACCACTATATCAGGGATATGGTGTAGAGGGGAGCAGTGAATCTCTATTATGTTGTGACAGATGAGTAGATAGCTGATGTGTTGACCAAGCCATTAGCCAGAGTGAAGTTTGATTACTTTAGGGAGAAGCTTGGTGTTCATCATATCGAGATTCCTTCCAAGGGGAATTGAGAGTCCGTGAGCCCTTCCGACATGGTGGCAGGTCAATCCTCCCATGGTCAGATGTAAGTGTTGATCCTTTCTAACATGGTGGTAGGCGGGGCCTCCCATGGTCAGATGTAAGTGCTGAGTCCTTTTGACATGGTGGTAGGTAGGGCCTCCCATGGTCAGATATAAGTGTTGTGCCTTTCTGGCATGGTGGCAGGATTGGTTACTCCCATGGTCAGATGTAAGTACTGAGTACTGCATCCAGCATGAAAAAGGGATGGCTTTGTAGTGAAAATCCTTGTAAGAGGCAAGGTGCTGCATCCAGTATGAAAAAGGACTGGCTCTATAGGGGAAATCCTTGTGAAAGGAAAGGTGCTACATCCAGTATGAAAAAGGACTGGATCTATAGGGGAAATCCTTGTGAGAGGCAAGGTGCTGCATCCAGTATGAAAAAGGACTAGCTCTTTAGGGGAAATCCTTACAAGAGGCAAGGTGCTACATCCAGTATGAAAAATGAATAGCTCTGTAGGGGAAATCCTTATGAGAGGCAAGGTGTTGCATCTAGTATGAAAAAGGACTGGCTCTGTAGGGGAAATCCTTGTAAGAGGAAAGGTGTTGCATCCAGTATGAAAAAGGACTGGCTCTGTAGGGGAAATCCTTGCGAGAGGCAAGGTGCTGTATCCAATATGAAAAAGGGATGGCTTTGTAGGGGAAGTTTTTGCAAGGCAAGGCAGTACATCCAGCATGAAAAAGGGCTGGCTCTGTTGATACCTACATAGAGGTTAGGCCTACAACCAACATGAAAAAGGGATGGCTCTGTCACGTCCCCATGCCTTCGATCGACGAAGAGGACGCGACCACCATGGATTAAACCAATTGGGCTAAGATCCCCATGAACATGTACATGCATAAAATTGCTGAAACAGAATGCTTAAACATGTGCATTGACTTAAACATGCACACATGAGAATTTATCATGCACAGATGCATTCATTTGTCATGCACAGCGGAAACAACATACATTCCTACAAGCATTCATTCACATGTTCATTTCATATCATTATTAGTAAACATAGTTGCAGAAGCAAAAATGGACAAGATTACTTATCTTATACGAATTGGTTCCACAACCAGCTACGTCGCTGCAATGTTCCACCCAACCATAGGCCAGCGTGCTCCTTAATCTCCCAGTAGCGCTGCCACCCCCGAGCTGGGCATGATTCTCCAAGGAATAAGGGAACTAGCAGGCTTACACATAGCCAAGGATATACAAAACACACAGCCAAGCCAACAAAGTTGGGTTTATCAGGCCATCAAGGAGTTGGGAAAGGCTAAATGCTAAGCTGGTGAGCTCATTACAGAGCTAAGAACACCTACACCAGAACTAGTCTGACCTCTAAGACACCCAAACACACCCAACACAAGGAATCAGTCCCTTCTCTGCTGCACAATCCCTTAGGCCCTGCATTCCCTTCTAGTGTTATTTAGGGGTGATGGAGAAGAAGGCCAGCCCTCTAGCTCTGTCTATGTGGTTTCTGGCCACCAGGTTTATCAAGCAAAACTAAGCCCCCATCCCTGCTCCTTACACAGTTCAAAGACTAACCATTGCACTCCTGCAATCAATTAGCTATCACAGCTTAAGCAGGGAAAACAATTCCTGTGCGTGAGCAACCAACAACACAGACCCCACGAATCATCCCGTGAGGAAACAATATGGCCTCACTATGCACAAATCCGCAGAAGAAAACCACGTGGGTAAAACCAGGAATTTCCTGTGCGTGAGGATGAACACGAATTCCACTCCTGCGTGAGGGTGAGAAGCTTACAGAGAGGACGCCGATAGGAAGTGCATGAGACCAAAACAAGAAAGAATCTTGTGCGTGGAAAAACAATCAGACCCCGTGAGGAAAGAATAGACAATGGAGGTCTCGCGTGAGGAAAAACAGCTCCGTTTTTGTCCGTGGATCAACAAACAACAGGAAGGACACGAATTGGAAGTGCGTGAGCCTTCAACATAATCATGGAGAGAAGAAAATGTCTGCATGAGACCAAACCACCAAGAGCCTCTGCGTGAGAAGAATCAGACAATGGAGATAGTGCGTGAGGATAACAGACAGCCGTGAGAATGCCTAGTCATCCTTCTTTTTTCCCAACGTGATCTTCAATCCGCTGGTGGAGTGTGAGTGTGGGTGAGGACTGACAGTCTTTCCACCCCACTCCCAAAGACCATAACTACCTCAACCACCAGCAGCCATTCTTCAATGAAGTGGTTGGGATAAAACAAAGGGAGAAGACACATGGGTATTTTCCCTCATGACTCAAGGCTTGACAATTTCCCCACTCTTATCCTTGTGAAAATCATGCCCTTTTTTATTTAGTTGCTGCGATTGTAGCTGGTCGGGTTCATTTAATTAATTATAGATGCATATTTACATGATGACCAACATAATATATGCCGCATGCCCCGATATACCATCGGTGACAATTTTATGTCCCAAAACATACCATAACCGATCAATGGTGGGGCCTTGGCCTTTAGTTCCACAGCATGATCATTTACAATATATACATCATATACATATAATGCAACGGGGTCAAAACCGGGACATTACATTCCCCTTCCCCTTCAATAGCACTGTCCTCAGTGCTTTACAAAATTGAACAAAATGCTACACTGATATCACCTCAGTGTTCTGCAGAATTGAACAAAAATGGATGTGCCAATCGTATGGAATCCTCTAGCTCCCATGTAGCCTCTCCAGGTCCGTAGTGCTCCCATTGCACCTTTACCATCCCTATGGCTCGGTTCTGGAGCATTGTGACCTTCCTGTCGAGGATACGCATTGGCTCGATTAAGAACTCTCCCTCGGGTTCCACCTGAATCACATCCCAATTTATCACATGGTTAGGATCATGTACATATCTCTTAAGCAAAGAAACATGAAAAACATTATGAGCTCTAGTGCTAGCAAGCAATGCAAGTCTATATGCAACAGGCCCTATTCTTTCAAGCACTTCAAACGACCCACAGTATCTTGGTGACAACTTGGCACAACTTCCAAGTTTCAAGGAGCTCTTCCTTGCCCTCACTCTGAGGTAAACATGATCCCCAACACTGAACTCCCTGTTCATCCTATGCTTATCTGCATAGCTTTTCTGTCTATCCTGTGTTGCTTTCAGATTCTGCCTAATCTTTACGACTTCTTGCTCCATTTCTTTGAGCAATTCTGGTCCAAGCACAATTCTGTTCACTGGATTATCCCAAGTCACTAGTGTCCTACACCTTCTCCCATACAAAGCTTCATACGGAATCATCCCTAAGGATGCCTGATGTCCATTGTTGTAAGCAAATTCTACCAAGTGTAAGTAATCTTCCCACTTGGTTGGTTTGTCCATCATGTACATGTGAAGCATGTCTTTGAGCACCTGATTAGCTCTCTTTGTCTGACCATCTATCTGCGGATGGTATGCAGTGCTGAAGTTTAGCTTTGTTCCCAAAT
>LPNX010788582.1:77359-105398 GCA_001517045.1 Pseudotsuga menziesii | reverse complement strand
TCCAAAAGTTGGAAGTGAACTTGACATCCCTGTCAGAGACTATTGCCTTCGGCAATCCATGCAATTTGAATATCTCCTTCATGAAGATCTTTGCAATGTCGTCAGTCCGATGTGTAGACTTAACCGGTATAAAATGTGTTGCCTTAGTCAACTTGTCTACCAAAACCATGATGGAATCATGTTGTCTCCAAGTCATCGGCAAACCTGTAATAAAATCCATGGAAATAACTTCCCATTTCCATTCTGGAACTGGCAAAGGCTGCAACAAACCTGTTGGATGTTGATGCTCAACCTTTACCTGCTGACATTTCATACACCTCGAAATGTACTCAGCCATATCCCTTTTCATTCCTGGCCAAAAGTACTGCTTTCTATCCGTAGCAATTGTCTTCTGATATCCTGGGTGATCCGAATACGGAGCTTGATGGATTTCATCCATAACAACTCTCCTCAAATCTGCTACATCTGGAACATAAATTCTACCTTTATAAGTGAGAAGCCCATCTTCTTCCAATTTATATCCCTCATACCTTTTCTCAAGACTTTGCTGTTGCAACTTGTCTTTTACCTGTTCATACAGCTCATCTCTGGCAACATGATTACTAATCTGCTGCCTCAAATCTGATTGCAAGATACTAAGAGATGCCACATGCATTTCTTGCATCTTTCGGCTGAGGGCATCAACTACCCTATTCTCTTTTCCCTTTATGTGCTTGATTTCAAAATCAAACTCACATAAAAACTCCAGCCATCTTGCTTGCCTAGCATTTAGAGTAGGCTGATCAAAGAGGCACTTCAGACCACAATGGTCTGTTCTGAGCTCAAATCTTCTACCCATCAAGTAATGTCTCCACATCCTGAGAGCATGTACTATGGCTGCAAGCTCTAGATCATGAGTGGCATAGTTCTTCTCATGCTCCTTCAACTTTCTCGACTCATAACATATCACGTGGTTGTCCTGCATAAGAACTCCTCCAAGCCCTTGTCCGCATGCATCGGTACACACCACAAAATCTTTCTCTGGATCTGCAACTTTCAATACTGGTGCACTGGTGAGAAGTTTCTTCAACCGCCGGAAGCTTTCTTCACACCTCGATGTCCATTCGAACTTCATCCCCTTCTTTTGCAAATAAGTGATGGCGTGTGCAACTTTGGAGAATCCCTCAATGAATCTCCTATAGTATATTGCAAGTCCCATAAAATACCTTACATTTGTCACATTTCTTGGAGTAGGCCAATTCATAATGGCTTCAATCTTCTCAGGGTCCACAGATATACCCTCCTTTGAGATAATGTGACCCAAATACTGAATTCTATCTCTATAGAAGTCACACTTGCTCAGTTTTGCATACAGTTGATGCTCCCTAAGCAAATTCAATGTCAATCTCAAATGCTCTTCATGCTCTACCTCATTCTTAGAATAAACAAGAATGTCATCAAGGAAAACAAGAACAAACTTATCCAAATACTTGCTGAAGATGCTATTCATAAGGCACATAAATGTAGCTGGTGCATTTGTGAGACCAAATGGTACCACTACAAACTCATAATGTCCATACCTCGTCCTGAAGGCTGTCTTATGAATGTCTTCATCCTTGATTCTCACTTGATGGTAACCATACCTCAAGTCAATCTTGGAAAATACCCTTGCTCTTCTCATTTGATCAAAGAGGTCATCAATCCTAGGCAAAGGATATTTATTTTTCACAGTAACCTTGTTCAACTGTCTGTAATCAATACATAACCTGAGTGTACCATCCTTATTCTTTAAAAACAGAACCGGTGCTCCCCAAGGAGACACACTCGGTCAGATATACTTCTTTTCCAACAACTCTTGCAGCTGCATCTTCAACTCTAGCATCTCCAGTGTACTCATCCTGTAGGGTGCCTTGGACACTGGTGATGCTCCTGGCACGAGTTCAATTGTGAAATCAATGTCCCGCTTTGGAGGAAGCACTGGAATCTCATCAGGAAACACATCCCTGAATTCCTGTAACACCTGATAGTCCTCCAACCTAGGAGTTTCATCTCTCGTTTCCTCCAAAATCTGAGCTGCATACAACTGGCAACCCTTCCTACAGAACTTCTTTAACTGCATTTCCGAAACTTGCCGTACTGAAATCACCTTTGGAATACCTTTCACAACTACTAGGTTTCCTTCTTCATTCATACATTCGAAAGTCTTATTGTAACAGTCAAGCTTCACCCTGTGAGCTTCTAACCAAACCATTCCAATAAGAACATCATAGGAACCAAGCGGTAGAACATTCAGATCCACACAAGTGACCAATCCATCCATGACCAATGGACACTTCTCTACCACTTCACTGACCTTTCTCTTAGTTCCAGTGGCTAGCTAAACTAACCAAGACTTCCTATGCTTTACTTTCTTAAAAGCACAAATCTCCACTACTCTAGGAGTAATGTGACTGTGAGTAGAACCAGGGTCAATAAAAATAGAAATAGATTGCTCAACAATCTTACCTGCTACTTCAACCACAGTTGACTGGTGATATGCTTGGCGGTCCTCCAGTGTTGCATAAATCCTAGGGACTTCCCTTGCTACTTGACCCACTATTTCTGCTTCTTGAACATTATAAGCTAGCCTTGCACTCTCATTCTTGAGTGGGCAATTTCTGCGCATGTGGGGTCCTCCACATTTCCAACATTGAAGTGGCCCTCTATTCTGTTGTGGATCCTTAGGATTTTCTCCTATCATTCCAACTGGCTTGCTCGCAGCTTGGGATGGCTGCTTCTGCTGATTCCTGAAGCTAGAAGGTTTGAAACCTTTCTTTCTTTGGTCAAACTTCTTGTTCTTCTTGTCCTTCCATGCCTTATGGTAATCAGGTTTACCTTTTCTTTGCTCATAGCAATACTTAGCCTTCCTTATTGCTTCTTCAAGAGTTCTAGGCTCATAAAACTCAATTCTATCTTTGTAAGACTGAGGTAATCCACTTAGAAAATGCTGGACCTTCACTTTTTCATCTCTGATGTACAGGACATACCTCAACAGCTCCAAAAACTTATTCGCATACTCTTCCATGGTCCGCTTTCCCAATCTCAGCTCATGGAATTCCTTAATCTTATCATCATAATACCTGTCAGAGAGATATTTCTGCTTGAAATACTTCTTGAACTGTTTCCACTTAAGTCTCCTTTCACTGATCCTCTTTACTTTCTTGAAGTGTTCCCACCAAATGGATGCTCTTCCATTTAGATTGAATATGGAAACTCTTGCCTTCATGTTTCCTGAATAGTCATGTACTTGAAAGTACTTCTTTATCCCAAGAAGCCAAGCTTCAGCCTCTTGTCCAGTCTTTACCTCACCATCAAATGTAGGAGGTTTAGCTTTCTTAAATTCATCATGAGAGCGATCCCTATGGTGTCTCTTCTTTTTTCTTCTACGAGAAGAAGAACTTGAATCCCCACTGGATTCTTCAGAATCGGATGATCCACTAGAATTCCTTCTCCTTCTCCTAGTACTGCTCTTACTGCCTTCTGGCCTTGTTGTACCTTGTCCCGAGTCTATCTTTCTCTGCAAGTCTGTCAAACTCTACAACATAGCAGCATTCAGCTGATGCTGCTCTTCCTAGGCCTTAATCAAGCTTCTCATGGTAGCTGCAACATCTGATGGTGTCTCTTGGAATCTCCTTCCATTAGACTCAATGTCATCATTCCTATTACGGACATTTTCTCCCATGGCATCTTGAGCATGCTCATGAGAATCCCGAGCATCATACCCATCATGGGTTCTCATAGCTGAACCACCTCTGGCTTATCAACTGCACTACCTAGAATACTTCCCTTGAAAGTGACTATGATTCCGCAAACATGTTAGCAACACCCTGTTAGATACATAATCATTAATATAAACCAGCATTACTTACCTTCTCTTGGAAAATTATAAAACAACAATTTTCCCAAACACAAGATTTTCTTCCTTAAGGAACGACTGTCTGAGGGGGACGACGGGGCTCAAGGGGGCTTGCCCCCTTGATTTCTCTTTTTCAACCTTGAAAATTCGCTGTAAAACAACTGAAAATTCCCCTGAAAAACAGCTGAATTTTCCTTTTCTCAATCGAGTCTCTCCCCCATTATTCTTCCACAGAATCGGCTCTCGGAACACTTTCTCTTCCACAACAGAGGCTCTTGGAACACTTTCTCTTTCAATTGATAAACTGATTTCTGCCTTAGAATTTTTTTTAACTTTCTCATGGAATCGACTGTCTTTCTCGTCGGAAGACTTAACGCTTTGGCTTCCGCAATGGCGGAACACCAAATACTAACTTCTTCCGATCGACACTTAGAACAATTTTAAACTTTCGGCTTCGGTGGCCTTTCTAGTCGGAAGCCTTAGTGTCTTGGCTTCCACAACGGCGGTGCAGGAAACCCCACCTTCTTTCGATCGGTGGCACAACCAATTCGGTGTCGGCGCTCGTTCCCCATCGGCCGGATAATGACTTTGACTTCCGCAACGGTGGAACACCAAAGACGAACTCCTTCCGATGGCCGCGGATTTCTTACAAATTTTTTTTTCAACTCTTGGCGTAGGCGGTCTTTCCATATCGGAAGCCAAATGACTTTGGATTCCGCAACAGCGACACACCAAAGGCCAACTCCTTCCGACGACCACTCTTTACTTGGAGAAATTTTTAACTTTTCGGCGTCGACAGACTTCTTACATCGAAAGTATAATGACTTTAGCTTCCGCAACGGCGGCTCGCCAAACCTTAACTTCTCCCGATCGGCGTTGGTAGTCTTTATCATCGGAAGCCTTAGATATTTTGGCTTCCGCAATGGTTAAATTCCACTTCGCGAACTCTTCCGCAACGGCGGAAGTTCCGCTTCGCCCACTCTTCCGCAACGGTGGAAATTCTCTTTGCCAACTCTTCCGCAACGGCGGAATTTTTTTCGCTGGCTCTCCTGACTGCTCCAACACTTAGACCATTTCCTTTTGAATTTTACCAGTCGTCTACTGATTCGGCTGGGCAGAATGAGATACAACCTCTGTCAGTTGCTCCTTCTTGGCCCATAGAGGACCATTTTTGCCAACATTGCTCTGATACCATACTATCACGTCCCCATGCCTCCGACCGGCGAAGAGGACGCGACCACCATGGCTTAAACCAATTGGGCTAAGAGCCCCATGAACATGTACAGGCATAAAATTGATGAAACAGAATGCTTAAACATGTGCATTGACTTAAACATGCACACATGAGAATTTATCATGCACAGATGCATTCATTTGTCACGCACAGCGGAAACAACATACATTCCTACAAGCATTCATTCACATGTTCATTTCATATCATTATTAGTAAACATAGTTGCAGAATAAAAAATGGACAAGATTACTTATCTTATACGAATTCGTTCCACAACCAGCTACGTCGCTGCAACGTTCCACCCAACCATAGGCCAGTGTGCTCCTTAATCTCTCAGCAGCTCTGCCACCCCCGAGCTAGGCATGATTATCCAAGGAATAAGGGAACTATCAGGCTTACACATAGCCAAGGATATACAAAACAAACAGCCAAGCCAACAAAGTTGGGTTTATCAGGCCATCAAGGATTTGGGAAAGACTAAATGCTACGCTGGTGAGCTCATTACAGAGCTAAGAACACCTACACCAGAACTAGACTGACCTCTAAGACACCCAAACACACCCAACACAAGGAATCAGTCCCTTCTTTGCTGCATAGTCCCTCAGGCCCTGCATTCCCTTCCAGTGCTATTCAGGGGCGATGGAGAAGAAGGCCAGCCCTCTAGCTCTGTCTGTGTGGTTTCTGGCCACCAGGTTTATCAAGCAAAACTAATCCCCCATCCCTGCTCCTTACACAGTCCGAAGGCCAACCATTGCACTCCTGCAATCAATTAGCTATCACAGCTTAAGCAGGGAAAACAATTCCTGTGTGTGAGCAACCAACAACGCAGACCCCACGAATAATCCCATGAGGAAATGATACGGCCTCACTATGCACAAATCCGCAGAAGAAAACCACGTGGGTAAAACCAGGAATTTCCTGTGCGTGAGGATGAACACGAATTCCACTCCCGCGTGAGGGTGAGCAGCTTACAGAGAGGACGCCGATAGGAAGTGCGTGAGACCAAAACAAGAAAGAATCCTGTGCGTGGAAAAACAATCAGACCCCGTGAGGAAAGAATAGACAATGGAGGTCATGCGTGAGGAAAAACAGCTCCGTTTTTGTCTGTGGATCAACAAACAACAGGAAGGACACGAATTGGAAGTGCGTGAGCCTTCAGCTTAGTCATGGAGAGAAGAAAATGTCTGCGTGAGACCAAACCACCAAGATCCCGTGCGTGAGAAGAATCAGACAATGGAGATAGTGCGTGAGGATAACAGACAGCCGTGAGAATGCCTAGTCATCCTTCTTTTTTCCCAACGTGATGTTCAATCTGCTGGTGGAGTGTGAGTGTGGGTGAGGCCTGACAGTCTTTCCACCCCACTCCCAAAGACCATAACTGCCTCAACCACCAGCAACCATTCTTCAATGAAGTGGTTGGGATAAAACAAAGGGAGAAGACACATGGGTATTTTCCCTCATGACTCAAGGCTTGACAATTTCCCCACCCTTATCCTTGTGAAAATCATGCCCCTTTCGATTTAGTTGCTGCGATCGTAGCTGGTCAGGTTCATTTAATTAATTATAGATGCATATTTACATGATGACCAACATAATATATGCCGCATGCCCCGATATATCATCGGTGACAATTTTATGTCCCAAAACATAGCATAACCGATCAATGGTGGGGCCTTGGCCTTTAGCTCCACACCATGATCATTTACAATATATACATCATATACATCTAATGCAACGGGGTCAAAACCGGGACATTATAGGCTCTGTAGAACTTCCTATGACGAGAAGAATTGAGAGATAGCATCAGTTGATCGAGATAACAAAAGCAATAATGTTGATGATGATCCAGCTTTGATGATGATCCAGACTTAATGGTCTAGTGATGCTCCAGATCAAGTGATGATCCAGACTTGATGATGATCCAGTGATGATCTAGATCCAGTGATGATCTAGACTTAATGAAGATGACTTGATGATGATCCAGATGATACAGAGAAGAATATTTGTGCTGATTAAATTGTGTTGAGAGAATACCTTCCTAGTTAAGAGGGAGTGTTGATGTATTTGTAACTTAAGAATGTATTCACTTATATATCTTATGTATTGTACCCCAATGTTTATTTCGGGAAGTATTTGTAATGTAATTGAGTCATGTCATGCCTCGATGTTCTAATCGGGAGATTCAATAATGTAAACAAGTCATGTAAAGTCATAGAGTATAACCCTCCTTATTGATCAAGGGTTAAAGTCCTTGCAGTTGTGGGGCCCTAGGGTTATTAGACTCTCCTAGAGAAGATAACCCTAGTGAGTTATTGTCAAGTCGGGAATTAGTATAAATAGAGATGGAGCCTCTCTATTTAACACACATTTCATATTCATTCACTCACACTCAGTTGTAGCACATAGTTGAGAGAGAGAGAATAAGCCGGGACAAGAGAGACACAAAGAGAGAGACTACTATTGTTAGGAGATCATCTTACTGTCTTTGGGTTTTACTTTTGGTGCTGATTCTATCTTTGAGGAAGTTGCGGGGTTTTCCCCTTTATGGTTTCCCCAAGGAAAATATTTATTTTCATTGTCTCTTGTGTATGATTGTTGTGCTTTTTATTCTCTCAGATAAGATCCTAAGATCATATAGCTTAAATGTTAAAAATCTAACATTAGGGATGTGTGAGGTGGTGAGACATAATGCATAGGAATCCTGGTAGCACTCTTGGAGTATTTGGATCTTTCATGGGATCTCTTCCTAAGGTTTTCTCTATCTTCTGTCTCATGGTATGAGGCTAATCTAACCTACATTATGCCTCTATGGTAAATTCAAGCTCCGCATTATCTAGATATTCAACTAGTTTTGATGCTCTTGAGTACTCAACATTATTTCATTATCGACTCTACATATATATAGTTCCATCCTCAAGCTTCTCATGGTTTCCACCAACTCTATTTGTTCGATGTTAGATCTTTTCCCATTAGAATTTGTTTCCTCATTTCCAACAATGATATTTTGACCCTTGGCTTCTTCTTCCCGACTATATGGAAGCTTCCCTTCTTTTGTTTTACTTTTTGACTTTTGATCTATATTGTGTCTATTGCAACCCTATAACTTGTAACCCATAGTAGATTGTTGTGTCTGGTATCTTGTATTTGAATTGTATTAATTAAACCTTATTTCCAAAAAATCAATAAAAATTTCATGCATATATAATATTTTGGAAATTATTAATTTGACAATTTTGTCAAATTATAACCACATGCCTTTTTCACATCCAATTTATGAGAGGGTAAAACACACTTAATCATATTTTATTGATATTATTTATTATCCTACTGATACTCTTTTTACTGCTCCCATTTCCATTTATAAACTCATAGATGAGAGTTATGACTCTCCAAAATTAGCAATTTTACCCAATTTTGCATTGTTCTTGTAACTACACCAAATATTAGAGACCAACTTTAGGGGCATGTAGAGGAAAATCTATGAAGAAATGTAAAACTTTTATATCAGGTCCTGATAACCCAAAAGATTCTTAGTACTCAACCACTTTCATATTTATGACTTGATGCACAATCCAATTTCTACTAAATTACAGAAATGTCAACTTTTAACTCTTTTTTCTCTTTCTCCATACTTGGAATTTTTAGCAAAAGTTACCATCTCACAAAATAATCATTTCCATTCTCAACAGTCATGCTATCAACACTAGGAAAATTATTGAAGTCCTCAATGTCTCAGGAGGACGACAAAGGTCAAGGGGGCTTTCCACCTTGAGGCTTCCTTGCACCTCCGTAAGGCAGGTAGAGAGAAATGCCCACACTTTTCTTTGTAAATATTTTGATTTTTCTCAATCTGGTGTGTAAGATCGACGCCATTTTCCCATTTCCAAAACTTGGAAACCAAGTGTTGAAACCATTGCCCTTTATTTTTTTTCGATCAATCCTTTCCATTCGTGGCATTATATTGACCTTTTCAAGAAATGAGATCTGAATCGTCAATCCAATTTTCATGACGATAACCCTCGAGATAAGGTGCAATATTCTTTTCAAACATGAATGGTCATAATCGAATTATGGAACATGTACAATCCTATCTTAGTCATTCACATGAATACCCCACTAGATAAGACACAATCATCTTCCCTAGCGCTAATGGTTACAATCACACAATAAAACATGTCTGATCAAATCTCATATATTGGTGCGAATACCCCACTATATAAGGTATGATCATCTTTCTTATCATGAACAACCACAATCACACGATGGAACATGTGCAATCAAATCTCAACCATTGGTGTGAACACTCCTTTGTATAAGGCACACTCATATTTTATAGCATGAATGGTGATGATTGTATTATGCAATATCATGTGCGATTAGATATCGGTCGTTTACACAACTACTCTTTTGTATAAGGTACAACCAACGTAGATTCAAATCCTAGGCTCTATCAAGCACTGAGAAGGATCAAATCTCTGGAGGTACAAACCTATTCTTCAGTATTGCACTCAAGGAGCTATCACCTTTGGTGTGTCATATATATAACCATTGATTTGATTCAAACTAAAAGAAACATCTTTTTATTTAAGGTTTACATATAATATTTTTATTATTAATATTTAATATTATTTATGGTTGACATATAATATTTTTTATTTTGTTAGTAACGAACATTACAACATCTCCCCCATACATGGTTTTAAAACCATGTGCAAGGCCCTCCTAAAACCATGGGTTGTTTAGGAAGCCTTGCATATGGTCTTAAAACCATTTGCAAGGCCGTCCTAAACCATGGGTTTTTTAGGAGGCCTTGCACATGGTTTTAAAACCATTTGCAAGGCCCTCCTAAACCATGTACAATAAAACCATGGGTTGTTTAGGAGGCCTTGCACATGGTTTTAAAACAATGTGCAAGGCCAACATTTGTTTTGCGGTTAATTCAATTTTTTATTTTTTATTATTTTGTTAGGTAGGAACATTATAACATCTCCCCCATATTGTGTTGTTTTTCAGACATACATTTTTTTGGGGGGATAATTAAATTTTTTATTTTTTATTGTTTTGTTAGGTAGGAACATTACAACATCTCCCCCATATTAGGTTGCTTTTGAGGCCCACATTTATTTTGGTCGATAATTAAAATTTAATTTTTCATTATTTTGTTAGTAACAAACGTCACAAGATGGACAAACATTACAAGATCTCCCTCATACTGGGCTGTAGAGCACCTCTCGACGCAATAATATCCCTTTGTGCGAATGGTCATGATTTAACAATCAAAATTGCACGATTCAATCCTAGTCATTTGTGGAGGACCTCCTTGAGATAAGGTACGAGCATATCCCTTAGCGTAAATGGATTAGAGCTAAGGATTTGACTGGTCTAATTTAATCTTGGCCATCTACAACTTATAATGATCCTTATCTATCCTACATAAATGCTACCCATGCAATTGATCTCTTATGGCTCTACCACATATACATGAATTCCATGTAGCTGTTCCATGTCACACTCCCTTTTCCATATGGCATATCCATGTCATTCATCCGTCCACATGGAACTAATGGATACAAGATAAAAATTTCCTAGAATTTTCAATTTTTATAATTCTTAAATTTTTTCCATATGCCATATCCATGTCATTCATCCGTCCACATGGAACTAATGGATACTAGATAAAAATTTCCTAGAATTTTCAATTTTTTTATAATTCTTAAATTTTATTTTTTTTGCAACATGCGGCTAGTACGAATTTACTAATGGAATACTTCCAAAAAATATGGCCACCCCAAATTTACACTTAGCCAATAGAAAATTACACCCAACCTTTACTCCAATTGTAAATTGTTTTTCCATTGACTAACAAGACTAGTATTTTCCGTGCATTAACACAACCGGTATTGTTGAACAATTAACGTAACTATAATATTTTTACCATGGTTCAAATTCTTCCCAAAATTTCTCAAACCTGAATTATTTTGTTACGTATTTTTTTATCACCAACTCTCATGTTGTTTCTAATAACATATGTCATTAAATGCCATATTTTTTTCATAGTAGTATTTCATCAAATAGTTTGCTTGCAATCTGTAATTTTTCACCCATGATTTACAATACCAACTGAAATTCAAACATTTTCCTATAATTACCATCCATATCTAAAACAATTATTTAAATAATGATTCACTCTCTTAATTATACCACTAAATTAACATGAGAAGGTTTCAACATAGTTTCCCCCAAATATTTTCTCTCATACATTTTGTCAAACACTTATATGCAAATTGTAATTCATCATTAGAAGTCAAATATGGGCCATGCAATACTAGTGTTGTAGCGTGGAGATCTAATAACACATTGCCACCTACCCACCATCCTCTTTACTTTGTTGAGACCATGGGGTGCCCAATTTTGTGTATAAATTCTACTCTTCAAATTACAAATTTACTTTCAAATGGATTACTAAAAAACATATTTTTAACAGTGAAAGTAAAAAATATATTTAATAACAACTATTTAAACTAAAATTGTACATTCTAATTATGTAATCATTTCTAATATAAATGCATCAAACCATGCCCAATCAATCCATACAAAGAATCATTTCCAAACAATAATTGAAACATCATATGAACAAATTAAAATTCATGGAATTCATACACAATTTACACTTATCTTATGAAATTCCACCAACCAAATGCAAACGGAGGATGTTTCTCCTAGTCATAGGCGCGTTGTCAATCCATCTCTTTCTTTGACAAATTCCACCCTTGATATGGGGTTATTAGTCCATAAGGAGTGAATCATGATTTCTTGTATTCAATACAATCATGCCCAACCTTAAGGCACTAACTCAGCTCAAAGGAGTTCACACACTACCAAAAGGTTTAGAAACCCCCTCCACATTTTTTCCCACCCTTGCACTCACTCCCCATCAACCTGCACAACATAAGGTATGTCATCTCATTCTCTACTCAATGGTCCCTCAGGATTTCTCCACCCCCTTTCAGTGCTCCAACACAGGCTGGTCAAGAAGTCTCTGTGTTAGGGTCCCAAGTAGTTCATATACAAGCTATACCTCTCTAATAAGGCACTAATCCCAAATGCACTAGTTTATCAAGGGAAGATATGCCAGTTTACTAGAGTTATTGCTCGAGTCAGAAGTGTTTGATGGAAATTGAAGATGCTTGAACTTTAAATTTTTTACTAATCAATGATTGCATATATTAATCTCATAATAAAAATAATCCATATAAATCATTCAACCATAAGAGACAAGATATACCATGGGAAAACCCCCCAAACATGGAAGATGAAAAATCCAACAATTCTTTGAGTGTGATAGATAGATTTGTAGAGAATGGTTTACAACACACAAGCATATTGCCCAATAAGAGATGTCACCTCAACGATAGAGAAGATATATCCAATACAACACTGTAATCAAATGTAATGAACTTGCCATATGCCTAGAATATTAATAACAAGCCAAAACACATAGCACACTCAAAGATATGCACCTTCCTATAATTATTAATTTTTAACTGAATGTTTACTGACTTGAACTTAGTCTTTTAATATTTAATTGAATGAATGACCATAAATTTAGGATGCTAACACAAGTGCCATCTATGCTTCACTCTTAGTTCCATCCATGAAAAAAATTTGCATGGTTCTTTGTACGTTTTTATTAATTCAACTACATTATTTACCATTTTTCTTATTATCTTTGCATGGATCTCAGAGAGATTCCTTATTTAACTAATACTTTCTTTATTTACAACTAAGGCTTGAACTAAATCCTTTACAATTTGAGTTCACACGAAGGCATACATATGCATTTCGAATTCATTCTCTCTCTATTCTTATATCTTTATCATTATTAATTATTGTATGGTCCATATGTGTATTTATTTATCCATCTTATCATATCATACTCAGAATAATTATTCCATACTGATGATCATATATATTACCCTTGATCATATAGTCATATGCTAAAGTAATTCACTCTAGGGGTGGCTAATCCCTAAACAATACTTATAGCACTCAATGACCATGACTAGAAAAATATCACATAATATAACCACATGACTTGATACAACACAAGTTTCTACTATTGATACAACACAAGACCATCTCTAGTTAAGGAGATCCATCTCATAGGGAACCATCTATGAGAATAATTGAATTGATACAACAAAAGTCCAGACTTGATGCAACACAAGTACAGACTTGATACTACACAAGTCTACAATCTTGATACAACACATATCAATCTTGATACAACACAAGATAACCATACTAGCATCCCACCTCAACACAAGAGGACATATATAGGAATTTATACAACACAATGTCATGACTTGATGCGATACAAGTCCCTAAATTGATACAACACAAGTCTCAGAGAATGAATCCTGATGTTGTGCAATCAATAGGAAGGTAGACTCAGTGACCAACTATCCTTCTTCCTCAATGGTAACTTGTATCACTATCGATGAAAAGCAAAATGAAAATGAATGAGTCAAATGGGAATATTTAGAATGAAGTCCTAACAATATATATGCATGGTTATGGATTGACAAGTGGCTTCCCTAGAAGTATACACTTTCCCCTTTTCAATCTCACTTAGGATAACTAATTCCAAAATTAATTAATGTGACACCCAAAGGTTAAGGAACTTTGGTTAAAAATATTAATGAAGGTTTAGGGAATTATCTAGATTTATCACTCCTTATCCCTTCTGACTTCCCCACTTGTGGAATTATACCCCCCAATCTCTTTTTGGTCCTTCTTTAGTTGCATATGTTAGGGATTTTTTATATTAAAATCATATACATCATTTACAATATCCATGTTCTGCTAAACTATATAAGTATGGAATATAGACTTTACATAATTCCATCACATTTAAATCTTAGGGTAAAAATAAGGTGTTACAAAGAAACTCCTCCCATGTTAGGAGAAGTGGAAAACAACATCCATCATGAATAACCACTCATCTATCGTAAGGTTTTATCTGGTATTTCATCCCCACAAACCTTGAAACTTTGAGGTTACATCAAACATCACAAAAGGGCATCCTTGGTTGACAATGGTAGCACCCACATTTTTATTCACCAATAATTGCTTTAGGAGATCCACTATTATGTCCACCCGATACCCAAATTTCAAATTATAATAGCTAATGCGAGATGATGAAATGTCAAGGGAATTGTGAAATATAAAACTCCAGTTAGTATATTGTCATCTAAAAATCATATATTGGCCATAGATAAGGGTGGTTGTGATATAGTTTTGGGAGAGGAATGGTTATGCACATTGGAGCTAGTTACCATGGAATTCAAGGAATTATACTTGAAATTTACTCAGAACTCTTGTACTTACACCCTTAAGGGTATCTAGGAAATCTCCTCTGAAATCATAATTTCTCATTGGATGGAAAAATTATTAAATAAAGGCCAGTTTATAATTATTGTTCACTTCCGTGCCATCCACACTCTAGATAATATCATAACTAAAATCCATCTTGAGTCACATATGCTTTTGGAAAAAACCTCAATAGGTGTCTTAGACACCAAAGGGATTACAAGGGAATTTTTTTAGGATCCATAATTTTCTTAAAGTGTATAAACCTTGGTGAATATTACTAATTAGCAAATTTCCAACCATAAAATATTTGATAATATTTTAAAAAAACTATTCAAATTTAAAAGGGTTTAATATAGTTTTTGTACACTTTTGGTGAATTTTAATTTTTTTTTTAATCCTCTGGAATTTGGGTGAATCATATTATAAAATAGTGGAATATGGCAAACTTGTTTTTGGAAAAAAACCTCGAAAGTTATCCCATGGGATAAATTTCACCCCTAAACTTTTCCCTGTGGTTTACCCCCATCTAGAGGAGAGCATGATCCTGCTATTCCAATGATTTTGGGTAGTCAACTACCAAATTCACAACCAGATAGGCACCCATTTTCAAAAAATAATGAAATCAAAAATATAATTTTAGAGCCACTAAACGTAGGAGTCATATGTCCCAACACTATCCCATATTCATCCCTAGTGGTCATAGTTTTAAAGAAAGAAAGCACTTGGCACATGTGACTTGATTTTAGTTCCCTCAATAAGTTTACCATCAAATATAAATTTCCCATACCAGTCATTGGTGATATTTTGGATGAGATCTGTTAACCCAAAAATCCCCACACAGCTCTCAAATTCCCTACACCACCCAAGGACACCATCTCACAACACTCATTTCACTCCATAAGACCTTCCATGACCTTGCATTTGACCCCCACACCTCCAAAAGATCCCAAGGATGAATAAAAGGGCTAAAAACCCCAAAAAAGAGCCCAAAATAGACCCCCAAGAACTAAAGCCCTCAAAAAGGGGCTAAAACCCTGAAAGGAGCTAAAGTTAGGGCAGAAGGGGCTAAAGGCCCAAAAAAGGGGCTAAAGCCCTGACCAAGGGCTTAAAACCCTAAAACCCCTTGGAAAAACTATATAAAGAGGGTGGGGGGTCACTTTCAAGACACTCCTCATTTGCATATTGTTATGCTGCCCGTGGATGCTTTGAGACCTTGTGCTCTCAAACCACCCACTCTCCCTCTCCTTCATTTCCATTTCTCCAAGCCATTGCTCCCCCAACCAAGAGAGAGGTTCTCCCATGAGCTAGGGCATGGTGGCCTATTTCCACCTAAGTGAGGTATAATCTCATTTCTATTTATGTTCATTTGCTTATTTTGTTTTCTAACTCATATTGTCATTTGCAGGTTTTTCATTAACATTTGTTTGCAGGTTGCTTCCATAGTATTATAGGTTTTTCTTGCAGGTTTTGGAGGCGAAACCCTAACCCACTGTGTGCAGAGGGGTTCAACAATACTCCATCTCTTCTTTCTTTCTATTATTAGCTTAGATATAGTTTATTTCAGCTACCATTTACTTGTTCTAGTGTAGCTTAGTTTAGTTTCAATTCGCAACTCTAGTTCAGTCATTTTTACTTCCGTTTTTTACTATTTTCTAAGGGTAGAAACCTACCCTTGTGCCTTATAGGAAGAAGGGAGCCATTTTTACCCCTGTAGTGAGGAGAAATTCTCACTATATCTTTGGCGACTCCCCTGGGTCGATCCCACAGGATCCCTGGGCAAAAATTTCAAGTTTTTCAAGTTTTTCAGTTTTTACCCTAGTTTTCCAAAATGTTCTATTAGATCTACTTAGGTTTTATTTTTTTCCTTGTTTTCTGTCAGTGCCGAAGCCTTTCCTAGGTCGAGCTGAGTTAGAATGACCCAGTACCTATTACTGTTGGCCAGATTTGACCTTGCAACACCAAAAACACCCCTTTTTGGAGCAGGTCGCTCTTATCAGGGGAAAAGGTGCAGGAAGGCGCACTTAATTGGCAGACAGGCATGCCCAAAGCACACCTAATCCTCAAACAGGTGCAAATTCATCCCAAGAGCTCAAGTTACACATGTTTTGGCATTTTGTGCGACCCCCTCGTTCATTTCTGGGAAAATCTTGCGGCCCCCTCTCGGGATTTAGTCAGAAATGTGCGGCCTATCACACAGAAGTTGTTTTTCAGTTTAATTAGCAGTAATTTCCAGTTTTATAGGATTGTTAGTGTGGCCCAGCTGCCTCTGTCCACCATTATAGGTCTTTGTTTATTTCAGTTTTCAATTTTTGCAAATAAACCAATGAACAATGTGCATATGTTAATCCAATCACTAAGGTTCAATAAAATGAATTAGCCTAACTAAAATTAACATAAAATTAACCATCTTGCTGCCCCCTTCCTCCTCTACCTAGTCATCACCCTCTGGGGTATTCTGGGATACGACGAAGGGATAGCTCGTATAGATCTAGGCACTCCATGGCATTTTCCCTAAACCATTAAAACCAGGTGACCTGGAAGGTACGGGGGGTAGAGAAGGAGGGCTTCTCACGGCGCTAAGCATCCTCCATGCTTGACCAACCTAGCACTTGGGAGGTGACCTGAGGATCTACGAATGGGATTATTCCCATTGTGTTGAGAGCCTAGCACCTTCTCTTGGTTGAAGAAGAGTACCACTGAGAGGTAGACACTTAGTTAGGCCAACAATTCAGGGTTAATCACGATATTTGCTTACAAGTTTTTGTTTACATTTGCATTCAAAACCATGATGTGAACTCTACCATGAATTCATAAACCATATTGCAAACCAAATACCAGAACAAGCAAGCAAACTAACACACCATACCACATAATTAACCCAACTCAGTTCATGACGCTGAGGGAGCCTTAAAAGTTACCAAATTTACACTAAGTTCAATCAACTCTTCAGTCTTTGAGGACATAAGTCTCTGACTACTACAACTATGGGAAGTACTGGGGATTTTCCCAGAAACTCATTGTGAGGAGTGCATAGGAACCCCAAAGTAGCTGGCCGCTAAGAGGAATTTCCAAGCAAAACAGGCAACAGACCCTTCTGATTGAGTAGAGTTACCCGTGAGGAACAAGCCAAGCGTTGTCTTCTGGAAGTCTTGGTGGATGAGAGACCACCTTCAGCCAGTAAGAAGCCATTTAAAATGGGGTCCAAATTTCATACCCACCAGTTTCATACACACAAGTAAACACAATTGATCCTCCATGATATTCCTCATGCCTAAGAGGCGAACCACCACCATTTGGAACACTCAGTCGGCACCGTTGTAGTCATTCTCAGCAATCTCCTACACCATTAGAGGGCCACACAGCCTCTGATTCTGATTCAGACCCATATCAGTCTGAACTAGACCTCCACACCGCACCATCCAGCCCCATGGCTGCCACAAACCCATACCCATTTTCTAGCTTAACCTTAGCAAGTGGACCCATATCCACATCACAAACAGTCACCCACAATGTGGCAAGCGGCCCAAGCATAGTCATGCAGACTGTCATTAGCCAATTACCACCACCCATAGCAACCAGCGAAGCTGGTCCAGTGGCCACACATGGGGGCAGTGGCCCCTCCACACACATGGTCCCACCTGCCACACAAGGGGGTAGTGCACCAACCACCCACATTGCCCCTACCACCATGTAGGGGGGCAATTCCCCCACCACCCATACCATCCCTCCCACAACACTTGGGGGTAGTGGCCCATCTGCCATGATACCATCACAAGCACTCCCAGCCATGCAGATGCATTATGCACCTGCAAACCCCACTCCCATTGTAGCCCCATCCCACATCAACTTGGGGTCAAATCTGCCAATCATGGCTCATTTGAACTTGCCTGAATTGGCTAGATTAACGAATGACCCCATCCGTCACCAAGCTTTTTGTCCACCCATGCCAACTAAGCTGCCTTCAGACATCCCAAATTTTGAAGGAAAAGCCAGGGAATGTCCCCAAAATCATATAATGAAATTCCATCTATGGTGCTCATCCAATAACATCGTAGAAGACTCCATAAGACTGAGGCTGTTCCAATGCACCCTTACAGGTCCCGTAGACAAATGGTACATTGAGTTTCCACAAGCTAAGTACCTCGACTTCAACTCCCTAGTCTTCATGTTCCTGCAGTATTTCCAGCTCCCGGTGAGATATGACGAGGGGGTGGAGATCCTGCNAACCCCCGCCACTCACATCACTGATCATATCCATGAGTGGCGGTGGCGCCGCAGCCTATGAAAGATCCAACTTGATGACATGATCTTCTTAGATTGGTTCCTCAAGACTTTGCTCCCACCCATCGCAAAGGACGTCACATCAGAACGTCTCCAATCTGAAGAAGAGGCCATACTAAAGGCCCAACAATTTGACCTCATCTACGCCTAGTCGGGATACTTGTATACCATCATCCTAGACACTCCCCATCCAAGTACCTCTTACTGTGAAGCACCGGGGGAATCCCACGTAGCAGATGGCATCATAGGGTTAGTCTCCCAACAACCATCGCCCCGACCGACACCACTTGCCGTAGAACCGCAACCAAGCAGCATCGCTAACATTGCTTACCAAAACCAAGCTCCAAACTATGCTAGAATGATGTCTCAGTCCGGAGAAACCACCTCCTATGCACAACCTATGCCACCGCAGCAGGCTCAAGATATGCCTTGGCCAGCACAGTAGTATGTGGGGAAAATGCCCACATTCATGGCACCACCACCCCCAAAAATCTATTATGCACCACCAATGCAATAATTCCAAGCCCCTGCCCTCGCTCCACCCGCTCCATTGGGACAAGTGTTTGCATAGAAAAACCATCCCAACAAGCCTGCCCCCAATAATCAACAAGGGCAAGCTAGAAATAACTGACCCCGCAACCAGGGCAACAACCAACTACAAGGAGGCGGTCAACAACTGAATCCTCCCAACAATGCCGCAACAAACCATCTAGCCCAGAACCCCCCACTACCAAATGCACTGAGATGCAATGCCCCATTGCACACAAACCAACCATGCACACTCTGTGAGGTCTATGGGCACTATACATTTGAGTGCCCCCTCATGGGTCGCACCTAGCAGGCCATTTGAAACGAGGCCCAAGAAGCTGCCAACGCCACGAACCAAGCACAAACCAATTCAACACCACAAGGACCTCCTCCCATGGTGCTTCAAAACCCACTACCAGTCCAAGGATTGGTGGAAACTACTACCCCTCCCCAGGCCACTCCCAATGCTCTGGGGGCACCACCCATGACTGAAACAGGTGTCCACCACTTGATGACCATGACCACTGAAGAGGTCAACTTACAAACTAGGTGAAACCAGTATGGTACCACTACTGAACCTGTTGACTCATCAGCAGCATCTACATCTAAGACAACCAATGTACCTCTCTAGTTACCCCCGTTCTCGCACCCCCCCATACGCGGAATCACCAATAATGCCATAGCTAGAACTGCAGTCAATTATAGCATTGTGGATGATTTGTCCCAAACGCCAATCACCATGTCCGCTCTTGAGGTACTTAAAATGTGTCCAATGTAGTGAAAAACCTTACTAGTTGCTCTAGGGGCAGTAGACCCCTCCGATTCCAAGCTGATCACCTTTGACACAGAAAATGGAGAGCCGCACATGCCCTCCACTATCGCCTTCCAAATCTTGGTGTCCAGTCGAAACTTGGTTGTGCACCGATGCATAGTGGATGAGGGGTTATCCATGTGGGTCATGTCTACCTTGGTTTGGCAGAAGCTTGGATCACCTATTCTGCAACCATATTCCATGACTCTACAGGCTTATGATGGACACCCCACTAAAGCCTAAGGAATCCTCCCTCATGTCCCCATCACATTATCTGGGAAGACAGTCATGATTGACATTGAGGTCGTCAATGCTCAACTGGATTACAACCTCCTCCTTGGGAGGAGTTACATGTACACCATGCGAGCGGTCGCGTCAACTGTCTTCCGCCTCATGATGTTCCCCAACGAAGGGAAGATTGTGATGGTTGACTAGCTCACCTACGATGATCCACAAGGGTTAACAACACCTGCCAATGTTATCCCTACCATCACCACCATCGAGCTGTAAGGGGCGACCGCACATGCTAACCTCATCCCTGCAACCAACACTGTGGTTGAAAACACACCAGCCTCCCCACCATTGAATATGGGCCCTGGGTTGTTTACCGATCCCATCATGACGACTCCTTTCCCATTGGTGTCGCCACCACTAACACAAAAGCAAACTACGAACTTGTGCATGGTCTCATCAAGCACCATTGCACCCAAATAACAACCGCAGCCACAGCCCCGACCACAACCACAACATTGTCCGCAGCCACAACGCCTGCAGCAGCCGCAAAATCACTTGTAGCAGCAACATTTCGTGCAGCCGCAATCACAACCTCACCTCCACATGCAACTAGCTGGGATTTACGTGGGCGCATCTTTGGTCCATACAATTCCCTTCCTCTTTCCCCCACCTGGTGTCATGAGCAAGCCAATCATGGCCACCTTAAACCTACCCAACTTTATGTTGGGGATCCTAGTGTGGTATCTAGACCCACCAACTCAACCACCAGTGCCCCGGGTTGTGTTAAATCTGGTGCAACACATTGCGGTTGAGTCTCACCCCCCACCCGATCTGCATATGCCAACCACCGCACCCGCATATGCACCACCCTAACCCAAAAGGGCGAGGGGAAAAAACACCAAAGCCACCACAGAACCATGGCTAGTACCACCTTGTGCCATCTGCGAACAACAAGACCATCCAACTCAGGATTTCCCTGAAATACCAGTGATCCGTGCACATATGGATTCCATGGATACGAATGAAAACATCCCCATGGTTTAACTCCCAACTGTGCCACTAGTCAAGAACAAGGCATTGAGGACAAACCATGCTTGCGCCCTTTGCGGCTTGTATGGACATTACTCCCACCATTTCCAAGACCTGCCCGAGTTTCAAATGGATCTCGCTAACCTCCGTCACCATTCCCTTGAGTCTGATATCACCTTGATCAAAGAATTTCACCCCCCACTGCCTTTTTCAGACACCATGTCCATTTACATGATGTCCAGTTCTACAGACCCTCTTGTCTCCACCATCACTGATGGTCCATTAGACCTGTCTCTTCTGTTGTTTCCCCAGCCACAGTTGCAACCTCAACCTCAGTTACCAGGGAAATAGTGGGGTTCATTCCCGATCAACATGATCCTTTTCCTTTTCCTTTTCCCACCATCCAAGATCATGAGTAAGTCTATCTTGGAAACCCGTAATTTATAGGATTTCACACTGGGAGATCCTGTGTGGTACCTTGAACCACCTACCCTACCTCTAAGGCCCCAGGATGTGTTGGCTCATGTCCATCCAATTGATATTATGTTGTACCTACCTCCAGGTCCATCAAAGACTCTTCCCGTCTCCAGGCCTACCCCTCTTCCTCCAACAGAGACCGGGGGCAAGGCCACAAAAGCCACAACCAATACCATTTACATGATCTCTAGCACCAGTTTCCCTTCCGTCTCATTGGTTATGGAAGATCCACCTGATTTATCTTGGCACCACTTACGCGATGACAGAGAGATCTGTAAGACCGCCTTTGGTTTTACCCCATTCAATTTAAACCATAAGTGTGGAATCAGTTCTTCCCATAAAAGACCAGATTCCATCACCCCGCCTTGCCAATGACCTTCGTCTTGGCAAGGGGGCATACCTCTTCGTTGACTTAGACGGTCGACTCTTGAAGAAGCCGCGCAATGGGCTCCACCTCAACAGAGTCTATGCCTGATATAACCACTATGAGTCCCTTATAGCGTAGTTCTTTCCCTTTCTTGTTTTTCAACATTTTTTAGCACAAGTCAGGGGCAGCACCATTAGCTACTAATCCAAAGTCACCTGGAACCGGTTTGAGACACCTCTCACACCTCCAGGATCAAATTTCCATTTCCTTATGAGACCACTGTCTCATGTTAAACAAGTCAGTTTGGGGACCATTTCCCAAAATTCACCTCGACCTACGAGCCATGACATAAGGATGCGAGTGTCTATGGAACGGTACTCATATCACACTGCCCGACCGCTACTCATACAAGCTGTCGGGCTGCCGTCCGTTAAGGATTGTATTGTACTTTTGTTTTTTGCATTTATAATTGTCTTTTCCACTCCACCTTATGCGGACATCTTTGTACCATCGTCCACAAACACCTTTATTTTTCTTCCATATATTTGACATAGAAGTGTCCTCGGGCCGCTGCCCACTTAGGAATGTAATTTTATCCTTTATTTTTTATTTTTAACACGTAGATTGTCTTTTCTTTTTACCGCACCTAACACAGACTGCTGGACCACTGTCCACAAAACGCTTTATTTTCTTGCATGTATTTGGCATATAAGTGCCTTTGGACTTGTACTGACATCACATGCAGTCAAGTTCATCCACCGCAACACACACACGCTCTCCTGAACTCTGTCCGAGAGCCACCTCGGTTTGCGTCCCTCTGCTGTACCGTCTCGCAGGCCTCTGTCGCGATCTATCCCATGCATGTAGTGGTATGTTTTAGAGCCTTCTCCTCCATCCATACTGCATGAATGACCTTTGGACCTCTGTCCACCATCCGAAATGGGGCACCGCATGTGCTACCACCAGTTGACCACTTTGGAGTTTCGATTAAGCTCTTTTCTAACTCCTTAAAACAAGGAAAAGATCGCTGAGTGCAGCTGCTTCCTTTCCCGTTTGCTAAACTACAGGAAAGGGCATCTACATCATCTCATTTATCTCCTTTTGTAGACCATGTAGACCATTTCATAAAAAGGACCTCCTTGGCACACTTAAGCCAAAACCGTACCCCTCTGCATACTTTTGTTCTTTCTCGGGTAGAGGGGCCGCAATTGACGAAAAAGCTCACCACCAGTTGTCGTTAAGCTCTTTTCTAGCCATTTCAACAAGAAAAGATCGCCAAGAAAACTTGGTCTCGTTCATGCTCGTAAAATTATTTGAATGACCATCCAGACAGTATAGGTTTAACCTTTTCTGGCCTGATTGGACTACCAATGGTAAAGAAGTCTCTCATCCCCTCCATGATGGGAGAGCTCTCCTATGTATACTATTATCCCTTTTTAGGCACAGGAGACTGCCAACGAAAAAGAGCCCCCACTGGAGTCTTCTTCGAGCTTTCAGACTTTCTAAAATTGAAAGCACCATCTAGCATTTACCATTAGAGGAAATTTGGGGTCTAAAATGGGCCTTATAAGAAAACGCGCCAACAATAAATTTTGTGAGTTGGAATTGAAGAACCAATAAAATTTCAATAAAATGAGTCAACCATAATGGTTGAATTGACATATTTGTCATAAAATAAAACTACTTTTTTTGTTCGTATTTTCGATATATCTCCCTATTTTTTTACTCGAATTCCAAGCGACAGAGCTCGTTGGATGCGGAATTTAATTCTACATCCAACGAGTACCCACACTGCATACTTTTAACAAACCCTGCTACCCCAACGAGCTCTCCCGCTCAGAATTCGAGTAAAAACACAGGGAGATATGTCGAAAATACGAACAAAAAAAGTAGTTTTTTCATTATTCCTCCAAAATTAATAACTATTATTTTATTATTTTAACTATTATTTTATTATTTTCCTTAGGAGGCCCATTTTAGACCTCAAATTTCCTCTAATGCTTCTCGGGCTTGCTAAAAACCCACGAGATCGTACCACAACGGTGTCCCTTGACACCACCCCACAGAAAATAGTCTAGCAATGTCCCCACATTGGGTCACCTTTGTTTAGAGTACTCTACAATGTGTCTTCCTTGGATCCCATCAATATCACAAATTTCCACCTCCTCCAAGTATTTCCCATATGTAGCGACATTCCCGGTATTACAACTATGATCCCACTCCCTTGAGTCAGTTTCATTTGCTTCCTGGCCAAGCCCTGCCATCATACTCTGAACAAAGGAAGTTTGAGTCTCCCTCCCCCCTTGCCCCTATTAAGTTTTCCTTTCCCCCATGTCCCCCCCAATTTAGTGAGTCAGTCCGCAGATTGCTTCACACTTTTCGGTTACCCCTTGCACTCCTGGTCAAGGAAACATCATTGCCTTGGCTAGGGGTAGGTCTCCCTCTGTCGACGCCAACACACATATTCTAGAGGATAGACCTAGAGGTCCCTGTACCTTGGTTTCATTAACATTATCGATGAGTTCCTTGGACCACTTGAGAGGAGTCCTTAGTGCCTCTTGGGATGGTTGTTTCTCATGTGCTCGACTTCAACTCCATCATCGCACCATTGAGATTTGTACAGGGTTTGTTCCACACAGTACTTGGTTGAATACCCCGGATGTCACCCGACTCTAGCACATTGGTGAGTCCACTTTAGGGACCTAAACAGGTTATGTCTCTTGTGATTTCTGGGTTGTGTTGGAGACAGTGTTCGGAAACCGCAGCAGTGCTTCGATATACCTTTATGATTGAACTAGCATACTTGTACCACCGAGACTCTCACTCTCAATCAGTGAGTCTACACAGCTATGTACCAGATCCAACAGACTGTCAGTCATGAAGATATAGCATTCCATGAGAATGCCATGGGTCCAATGTACCATATCAGTATTGTATTCAGCCTCACATAGAGGCAACCAACATTGTGACATCAATTGTATATGATCGGCTCTTGTATTTTAGAGCATAGATCAAATGATTCTTTTGACATTGTCACGAGCATGGGAATTCCCACCTCGTCCATATACATGTCACACATTTATTGTATCTCACCCATTGATGGTGTTAGAATATAATTCGTAGGGATTATATATTGTAAATAAATAAATAAATCTGAATAGTAGGAAGCCAAAAAGGCTGGGTGGAAGGTGAAACACAACCGTCATATCAATTGAATAAATATATGCATTGGCATTGGAATAATATGGAATCGGGAGTTATACCTATCAGTGGTATCAGAGCTTGGATGCCTGCCGTAACTCCTGCCTGGCTGCATTTCAGTCCTAGCCCCTCCTGGCTGCCAGACTGCTCACTCATTTTCCTCAGTCTGCAGATTGCATGCATTGGTGCATGCCAGGCTGCTCTAATGCTCCGCTCAGCCCCATCCATCCTCTGCGTGATGTGATAATCCCTGTGATAGTTCCAGCCATAACTCTTGCTGCACTATTGCATTTTTGTGAAGGAATACAAAAACCCTAATTTTCTGTGACCGCAAATCCTATCAGTGGTATCTTGGGAGGTGTATTAAGTCCGAATGTTGCTTACTTGATCCTTCATGGTATAAAGACCCTGCACCTTCGTGTACATCAACATAATTCAATAGCTTTAAAGATTTCCCTTTCATTGTATTTCTTTGTTGCGATGGACTGTGTACACTATAGCATGTTGACGACGGATATTGCCCTTTCATTTTGAATGAAATGAGATTTCACCGTCGAGCTGAGACTGGAGCATTGAGTGCATTGAGCTCAGTCCATTGTTGTTGCCTTCGTAATGTGTGAACCATTGACCTCTCATCAGTCAGGACCATGACCTCTCCTACATTGAGTCATTGCTTTGGAATATGTGTGGAGTTGGAACATGAAAGACCGTGGAGCTGTGGATTGACAGTCCTGTGACTATGATGTTGGAATGTTGAATGAGCATTGATCCGTTGATATATATTGTGTTGAGCATGGACTGCATTCTGCGACTGCGTGGAGGATAAACAGATAAACAATAGCCCATCCTTCTTCATCGTAAACTGTGTTGTCTGAAAGTAAAAGTCGAGCAGTTGGCTGGCTATTGCATTCTTTTTATGATGGAAGGGGTTCATGCACCCCCTTGAATATTTTCTATTGTCTTCACACTTCGGGTACACAGCAAAGATGAGAGTTACTCTTCACCTCTTCGTTCAGTGAGAGGACCCTAGAACTACGAAGTATTTGCATTAATTTTCTCTATATTTCACAGCGTGCTGTTGAAGGCTACGTTGAAGCTTGCTGAAGCCTGAAGCTTGCGTGTGCCTGCCATGAAGCTGTGCCTGTGTGAAGCCTGTGAAGCTGTGCTGGGGTAAGAACTTACATATTTTTGCTATGGATAATTGTGACCATTGGTGACTGCATGAAACCTAAATTTTAACCCAATTATGTACGGTGAAGTTTCATCCTGAAATGAGTTGGTTGTAAGCTGGGTTGAAGAGTGAGGGCGTACCCTAATTTCTGGTTAATCATTTCTGCTGTAAAATTTACTTCTGTAACATTTCTGAACTTGAGGCAATGACCATACTATACGTACTAGAAGAGTGCTATGATTTCCATACTATTCATATTGTATACATTGTTGATGGTGATAGCATTAATTTGTTGAAGCTGTGAATTTGAAGAGTTCCTGAGATTGCTGAATACTTATCAGTCGAAGGGTCAAATTGCTGCAAAAACGCTGGTGTTCTTGTAATTATTATGCTGGTGTTTTTGTAATTATTATGCCAGTTTTACAATATTATTGCAATCATCCACCTTCTCCACTGCCATTGTAGAAGTTGATGAGGCACATGCAACGCAGTTAGGGTTGGAAAACTGAGCATGAGCCTGAAGCTGAGTCTGCCTACACCTCTCTCATGGGATATATTGTGACCTGATATATATATGCTGACTAATATATGCTGACTGATATATTGTGATTGATATATGTATGCTGTATTGAAGAATAATGTATGCTAATTAGTGCACTAGTGGAAGTGTTGTGTGTAAAGAGTGCCATCTCTTGTGATCCATGTAGAGAAAAATCCTTGTGTTTCACACCATTACCAATTGCATAAAGACCCCGAAGGCTGCGAATTGGTACTGAATTTCTTCTCCCTGAATTGCTGCGAATTGAAGCTACGATACTGTCATTGTATCACTTTAAAACCTGAAGTTGAGATTGTAAATCACCTTGGCAGAGACTGTAGACCTGCAAGGTTATTATTTTTTCTATTTCTCTTTGTCATATCAAGTTCATTATTGTAAATTACACTAACAGTTGTAAAGATGCAATCTATAGCATCTGGAGTTGGTGCCACTCTCAAGAGAGGCAGAGGAAGAAGAAATTTCAGAAGCAGAGGGGGTAGAAACAACTTCAACAAAAGATCGGATTTGCAGTGCAAGCGTTGTGGAAAGACTGGGCACACATCAGATCAGTGTTGGGCTTCGTGGGACTCCATCAAAGACAAGCACAACCAGAAGAAAGATGACCAAGATGCTAGTAAATCTTCTGATCATTGTATTGTTGCACATTGTAATCTTGGAATTAATGAAATGACTTCACTTTCATCTTACAAAGATTGTTGGCTGCTTGATACTGGTGCAACATCACACATGACATTTAGAAAAGACTGTTTTGAAGAACTTAATGAAACAATAGATGGCATAGTTTAATTTGCAGATAAGTCAAGTCTTAAACGAAAGGGAATGGGCACCATTCGACTGAAGATGCCTGGATTCCTTGATTTCTTGTTGAAGAATGTTCTCTATCTTCAAGAGTTACAGA
>LPNX010788582.1:37297-73456 GCA_001517045.1 Pseudotsuga menziesii | reverse complement strand
CAAATACATCCCATTTTCTGTCAAAAAATAGTCACCAAACTCTTCTATGACCTGCATGGCCTCCTCTGACATACAGTTGGATTCCTTTTTAAATATGAGGGTGAATAGAGGCATGATGAACTGTTCACAGATCTCTCTATAGAAAGTGTGGTATTGACTAACTCCCAACATTTTATATGCTACATATACGGGCATCCTGTTCTTTTCCCAAACACATTTAAGTCCGGGGAAAGACTGGTGACACAGTATGCAATCAAGTAGGATTGAGCTCATGTAAAATTCAGACCTTCTCCATTCCTTTCCTTCTGAAGCTGCAGCCACACAGGAGGAGAGGCTGCTGGAGACTATGCTCGCCCAATTGAAAATGGTTCCTTCTGTTGCTATAAAAAACATTATGGGCACCCATTCTAACTTAAACAATCTGCCATTTTCCCTCCCAAAGATTCTGTTTAACATTAAATCTATGAACCGGTAAGTGGGCCTGAGAGTGGCTGTGTCATAATCTTCAGTCACCCTGTGTCGAAAAATCTTGCCCGGTAGGAGCATTCTTTTCAAGGTCTCCACAAAGTCCATCCGGAGATCATCCAACCATCTATCTGTAAGGAAAAGCTGAGGATCTGGGAGATGGTAAGCTAAAGCTACATAACCAGGGCTAAACGCAGCATAGCCCTGGCCATCGACGTTACAGATGAGCATTGAATTGTGGTTTGTATGCGGTAGCACCCATCTCATTAACTCGGAACACGGGAACAACTCAGGCCTGGTGGCGACCTTCATGATAGCTGACTTCTCTATATTTGCATATATGGGTGCCTCCTCTAGCCCCATATCCGGGACTTCTCTTCGGGAGATCATCCTGTAAATATCTCCCCACTTGTATTCTGGCTCCACCCCTGTGACACATTGAGTGTCCTCATAAATGTATTCAATTTTTGTTTCTACTTCTGTGGAAGGAACCTCCTCTACTGCTAGGGCCTTCTTTCTCTGTCTTTTGGACATCTTGAAATCTTCCTGCAATGCAAAACATCATGATACGAAGCCATTCAGATTTTGAAAATGTTAAGAAGTAGTTTATTCTTTCTCCATTTGTATATGTGGCTATAATGGTATCAGTCATAGGTTCTTTATATTGCAGAATTTGACCTTAGTTATGTCATCTGTTGAGCTATGCTATCATCTTATATCAGTGTAACACATATATGCATAACCAACCTACATTATGATTATTTGAACTTAGCAACACAAAACTCCACCCATCTCTGCAATAAACTAACCATAAATGCTACAGGATATACTTCATCAAATGGTCTGCCATCGAGACTAATCAATATATTCATTTATAACAATGACATTAAGTAATGCAAATGCAAAACCAACACGATTATCCTGCAAACTTAAACCAGCCCTAGCAAGAAAGAATAGCACAGCCTATGCCGCTCGCGGCCATGACAATTACATTGGTGCGGTCATGAAATCCGGGCACCCACGACAATCCTTCGCGCAGAGGACACCAATCAGCGCCATTGCTCATTATACCCATAAAGCTTCGAATAATGACCGCGGCACGGCCCTAGGGCTTCACGGTGGCCAACGATGGCGAATGCGCAGTGCGAAGGCTAAGACTGGGCTCGAGGAAAAGGAAATCAAACGGCTGGACATTTATCATGGACAAACTGCAAAACCCCCCCCGCCAAATGTTTCGAAGTCCACATCACAACAAGAAAGAACCAGGTGCAGGCGGCATAACGGCCGCCTGCACCTTGTCTTCCCCTATCGCTATGGATGAACCAAAACGCGGAGGTAGATGAAAACGCGGCTTTATAAAAAGGGAAAAACCCAATCCCTCCAACGGCAAAAGCTATTTTCCCCCAATAAGATAAAACGCAGGCGCAACTGCTGGGGAGAACGGAACTACCAACCCTAGCCGCGGGTAAAGAAGAACCCCGTTTACGAACAACGAAAAAACAGGCCGTAAATTCTTCATTATTTTCACCCTAAGTAACCCAGCCAAAACTTTGAAAAGAAGGGCTTAAGCTCCTACCTGGCAGGATTGCACGAATGAATAGGTGACAGCGATGGAGTCCTTGACCAACAGTTGGACACGGGTACCGGTACGAAGCTCCACACAACTCGCTAGCTCGACAATGCGACAGCTCGGACGCGATAAATCAATAAAAAAAACAACCACGCGCCCCGTATATATAAAAAACTAGCACGTGCGACGAGTCAGATCAGTCGGGCCGGATAGGAAAGTCTCGGCGGGCGACTCAACCTATCTATGCCCGCAACAGCGGGACACCCTCTCCACTCCACCACCTGCATCACCAAACCTAGGGCATACGCTTCAAAACGGGGTCGGGTGGCAACTGATTCATTTGTCGGGCGACCAGGAGTTTGGCAACCCCCGCAACGGCGGGTGCATCGGGGAAGCCAACATTCTCCATGGCGCCGCCAAACGTAATCGGCCATAAACCGCATCTCTAGATCTTTCAATGGACCGCAACGACGGCAAGGGTAGAGTTCGTCTCCCTCCGACGCGATATTAAGAACGCGCCCGCAACTGTTATATAAAAGTATACCACTCGCAATGGCAAGACGACAACCAAGAATGGAGGCAGGCCTGCAACGGCGGGGTGGACAAACAACCAGGTTCCTGCAGCCACCCGCAACGGCGGGGCGAGAAACAAAGGTCAGGTTTTGAAAGCCACCCGCAACGGCGGGGCAGAAAAGATAAAGATGAGTTGAAAAGGACCCGCAATGGTGGATCGGCCAAAGAAGAAACCTCCCGACCCAAGAATATTTTGCAATGAACACTTTAAGGGTTATGCAAAAAAAAACAAAAACAAAAAACAAGTAGAAGCTCAATTCAAAATGAAAACATGAAAACGATGAGAAACCAGCTAAGTGAAGGCACTTCGAAATCCATAAGTTGAAATCAAAAGGATGAAAACAAGAAAAGGACTGAGCTAATCCAAAGCAAAGGAGGGTCCCACATTTCTTTAGAAATTTGGGAAAATTGTTGCAGCTGCAACAGGCCTAAAACAAGCGCCTCACGCATGGTATGAAAAGTTAACCGAGCATCTTTTGAAGTTAAATTTTGAACATTTTGATCTTGATGATATAACACTATTTATAAAGAAAGTTGGAAGATCTGTTGTGTATCTTGTGGTGTACGTAGATGATCTTTTGATGACAGGGAACAATGAGAGCTATATAGCATCCATAAAGAAAGATTTGAAAAAGATCTTTGAAATGACAGATATGGGACATCTCCACTATTACTTAGGAATTGAAGTTACTCAACATCCTAAGTATATTTTCCTATCTCAGAAAAAATATGTTGGAGAACTACTAAACAAATTTTGCATGACAGAATGCAACCCTATATCTACTCCAATGGAACAAAAAATGAAGCTCACATCAAGCGAAGGAAAATAATTTGAGGATGCGACCAAGTATCGACAACTTGTAGGAAGCCTTATCTACCTTACAACAACTAGACCAGATATTTCTTATGTTGTTGGCATACTTTCAAGGTTCATGCATAAACCTTGTGAAGGACACTGGTCAGCTGCAAAAAGAGTTCTAAGATACTTGAAGGGGACTCAAGACGTTGGACTCAAGTACTCTAAAGTGGATGAGTTCAAACTTATTAGGTACTCAGACTCAGATTTTGATGGCGATAAGGAGACAGGAGTATCAAATTCTGGATACATTATGAGTCTTGGATCAGCAGCTGTCTCATGGAGATCACGCAAACAGTCAGTTTCGACAGATTGAACAACAGAAGCAGAATATGTGGCTACAGTTGAAGCAATGAAAGAAATAGTATGGCTCAGGAAGATACTTGAATATTTGCAAGAAAAACAAGAGGACTCCACACCATTATTGATCAACAATACTTCTGCAATCAAGCTGGCTAAGAATCCTAGATTCCATGATCGAACCAAACACATCAACACAAAGTATCATTTGATTCGACATCATGTAGAGGCCAAGACAGTCCATCTTCGACATTGTTCCACAAATGATCAAATTGCAGACATCTTCACCAAAGCGCTTGGACGAGAAAAGTTTGAAAGATTCAGAAACATGCTCGGACTTATGAACACCCCTTCGGATTAAGAGGGGGATTGTTAGAATATAATTCGTAGGGATTATATATTGTAAATAAATAAATAAATCTGAATAGTAGGAAGCCGAAAAGGCTGGGAGAAAGGTGAAACACAACCGTCATATCAATTGTATAAATATATGCATTGGCATTGGAATAATACGGAATCAGGAGTTATACCTATCAGATGGGAACCAAATTAATACAAAACCAAAATCCACCATGCCCCAGCCCCGGAAGCACCACCTCTAGATAGCAAATCCTACGATGTCCGTTGGCCATACGTTGAGCTCCTACCCTCACACATCAGGGGGAAATCTGTTAACCCAAAGATACCCACACAGCTCTCAAATGGATTACACCACCCAAGGACACCATATTACAACACTCATTTCGCTCCATAAGACCTTCCATGACCTTCCATTTGACCCCCACACCTCCAAAAGAGCCCAAGGATGAAGAAAATGGCTAAAAACCCCAAAAAAGAGTCCAAAATAGACCCCTAGGAGCTAAAGCCCTAAAAAAGGGGCTAAAACCCTGAAAGGGGCTAAAATTAGGGCGGAAAGGGCTAAAGGCCCAAAAAAGGGGCTAAAGCCCTGACCAAGGGCTTAAAACCCTAAAACCCCTTGGAAAAACTATATAAGGAGGGTGGGGGATCACTCTCAAGACACTCTTCATTTGCATATTGTTATGCTATCCATGAATGCTTTGAGACCTCTTGCTCTCAAACTACCCACTCTCCCTCTCCTTCATTTCTATTTCTCCAAGCCATTGCTCCCCCAACCAAGAGAGAGGTGCTCCCATGAGCTAGGGCATGGTGGCCCATTTCCACCTAAGTGAGGAGGTATAATCTCATTTATGTTTATGTTCATTTGCTTATTTTTTTTTCTGACTCATATTGTCATTTGCAGGTTTTTCATTAACATTTGTTTGCAGGTTGCTTCCATAGTAGTATAGGTTTTTCTTGCAGGTTTTGGAGGCGGAACCCTAACCCACTATGTGTAGAGGGGTTCAACAATACTCCATCTCTTCTTTCTTTCTGTTATTAGCTTAGATATAGTTTATTTCAGCTGCCATTTACTTGTTCTAGTGTAGCTTAGTTTCAATTCGCAGCTCTAGTTCAATCATTTTTACTTCCGTTTTTTACTGTTTTCTAAGGGTAGAAACCTACCCTTGTGCCCTATAGGCACAAGGGATCCATTTTTACCCCTGTAGTGAGGAGAAATTCTCACTACAAGATCCATGTGGATAATTTTTTCACCAAACTAAACCTTCGTTCAGGATGCAACCAAATTAGGATGAAAGAGGTTGACATTTCAAGCACATATTGTTGGACACATGAAGGAAATTATGAGTTCTTGGTAGTTCCTTTTGGACTTTGTAATCCCCCCTTTCCTTTTTTGATTTTATGCTTGTATCCTTTAATGATATTTTGATTATAGTAAAACTTATTATTCCATGTACAACATGTTAATAAATCCTTGCATCTCCTTTGGGGCCATCACTTTTTCATAAAATGTTGCAAATGTTCCTTTGGGGTACCAAAGGTTGAATACTTGGGTCACATTCTTGGATAATATGGGGTGAGAGTGAACCCCAAGAATATTACGACAATGCAAGAATGGACCTGCCATAAAACCTTAAAGAGATTATGTGGGATTTTAGGCCTTATGAGCTACTATAGGAATTTTGTGAATAAGTATGGTAAAATTAAATTCCAATTGACAAGCATTCTTAATAAAAATGCTTTGCATTGAACAAAGTGGTAGAAGAAACAATCTCATTTATAAATCTATTTAATTTTGTGCAAATATGTTGAGCTTTGATCTTTAATTATTTTAAGAGAAGAGATACTGAATACTTGAATAAATAAAACATTCAACCATAACACATGATGTACCCCGAGGAAACCCGTCAAAACTATGAGGATTAAAAACCCCAAAAAATCTTCAGAGTATAATTATGATAAATAGTAGAGAATGTCTTTTACAATAGTAGATTTCTTTCGACACCCCAGGAGCAAGATAAGAGAGAAAAGACACCCCAAGTGTAGATACTGAGCAATATAGAAGAGATATCAACTAGATGAACCTTACAATGTGTAATACAGATTAATAACTTGCAAAAACCAGTGCCATGCAAGAAATAGGGAATCGTTACATGGGGAATAAGCCTCCCATGCAGAAATAGTGAATTTCCTTCTTGGAGAATTGAGTTGGGCTTTGGTTTCTTCAACCTACATAACATAATGCACAGTTCCTTTCTTCTTTGAAATTAAATAATGGTATATTGACTTTAGCATGAAATTTCCTCATAATTGGATGTAGGATCACTTATTTAGTATGCTAACTTAAGTGTCATAATGCAATAGTTGTAACTCAAGTGCCATCACTTAAGTGTTGTCTTTTTGTTTAACTTAAGTGTCTTCTTTTAGTTTAAGTTTCGTCATGAAAAACACTTTAGTTAACTAGTTCCTTTTTATTAACACTTTAGTTAACTATTCTTAACTGAAATCACGTTGATTGATTTTACTGAAGTGATCACTGTGAGTTTTCCTTTAAGTAGTTGATGCATACATTGTTTCTTTAACTAAAGATTTAACTAAGGCATGTATTGTTACTTTAAATAAATATTGAACCTAGGCACACATTAAATGAAGATTTAACTAAGGCTTTTAACATTTCGAGTTCACTTTAGTCAACTGAAGTATTCACATGATCAATTTGAATTCTCTTTTTTCTCTATGCATTTATCTTTATATCTTATCTTTTACTACATGGTCAATATGTGTTAACTTTAATTTATCTATCATATTGTATTATGCTAAATGTACAACATCATGAGTAATTATTCCAAGGATAACAGAGACTTCAATTATAAAGGCTATTCCTCATGTGTTGAGGTGGATAATTTAATTTATCAAATATTATGATGTTGTAAAGTCTTGTAGTACAAGAGTTCGAACTTGTGAGTATATCAAGTAACACTTGTGAGAACATTAGGCCATGATTCTCATGTGGACCTCCAATTATAGTAGGTAGCTGTGGGGTGGACCTCCAGTTATAGAGTTGGGATTGTGAGTATATCAAGTCATGATTCTCATGTGGACCTCCAGATATAGTGGGCACCCTTGGGGTGGGCCTTCAGTTATAAAGGAAAATGCTTTGCATGTTGAAGCATAAATGTTATGTGATGTATTGTGAACCATGGTCACCGATTGCTATTAAGTATCCTTTATATATTAGCTACATCTAGAGTGAATTACTTTATCACAAGACTATATGGTTTGAGAGTAATATAATATGATCATAGCATGTGATAATTCTCCTGAGTATAATGTGATATGATAGATAAATAAAGTTAACACATAGACCATGAAATAAAGATAAAAATATAAGCAATACATAGATAATACATAGAGTAAAAGAGAATTTGAATTGCCTAAGGAATGCATAAGTGAACTCAAATTATTGAGCTTCAGTTAAAGCCTCAATGTCTACTTCAGTTAATTAAAGAAATCACAGTGAGTACTCCAAAGAAAATCAATCAACATTATTCTGTTAATAATAGTTAATTAAGTGTTAAAGAATATGGGCTATTTAACTAAAGTGTTTATACTTTAGTTAAAATAAAAGACAACATTTAAGTTAATGAAAATAATACACTTAATTTAATAAAGTGTTTGCATGATGACACTTGAGTTAAAGAACCATGACACTTATGTTATCCTGTTAACTAAGTAATCATACTTTTAGTTAGATGACGAATTCACACTGATGTCAATTAAGCATTAGTGAATGTCAAAGATGAAAGGCATGGTGCATATGTTATGCATGATGATGTTTTCAATGTAAGGGCTTATTATTCCAAGAAGGAAATTCGTAGTTGTAGTGCATGTGTGCACAATTATCATGCATCCATTCACTATTGTATGCATGGAAGTGAATATGGATTTTTATTAATGTGCTACGCACATGGAAAGTTCATACAATTGATCTCTATTTTCTATTGCTAAATATTCTCTCTTATCGAACAATCTTCTATTGTGTAAAATTCATTCTCTTTGATCCATCGTAACTATATTATGAATAATTGCAGGGTTTTCCATCCTCATTATTTTGAGGGTTTTCTCAGGATACATCTTGTGTTGCGGATGAATGATTTATGTGATTGAATGTTCTTTTGATTCCAGTGTTTTGTAATTCTACAATTAAAGTTTTAAATTTCAAATATATTCATATTTGCTCAAAAATTAACATGGTATTAGAGCTCAAGTTGTGAAGGAGTCTTGTGTAAGAAAAATGGAAGCCATGACTTCAATCTCTCTTCGAATGGAAGACCATATTGAGGGTACTTCCAATTTAAACACTTGGAAGGAGAGAGTATTGAACATTCTTGAGGAACATGGCCTATATGGCTAAGTTTCCACTATGGTGGAGGAGACTACAACAAATTCAAGATGAATCAACTTCAAGAAGAATCAAGCTAAGGCCAAACATATCATCTATGATTCAGTTAAGGAAAATTTGATGTCTGTGATCACTCCATTCAAGATCACAAAAGAATGTTTTGATACATTGAAGAACCTATATGAGAACAAGTTCATGAGTCAAAAGAGGGATTTGCAGAATAAGTTTCTGAACCTAAATATGGAGAAGGATGATACTACACTCTTCACTAACATATCTCAGGTGAGAGACCAGCTTGTAAGTGTTGGATTTGTGATGGATGAATGTGATATTATTCAAACCACCATTGATAGTCTCCTATCCTCATGGGAGACATTCTTGGCAGTGGTAAATGGTTGATAAGTACAAACTAAATTTGAGAGGTTGTGGAATGGATGCCTCCAAGAGGATGTGTGAATTCAGAGCAAGACAATGTGCACCAAATAATTTTTTTTTTCCATCACAACAATAATGATGAAGGGAGGAAAACATTAAAAATTCTCTTAGTCAAAGAAGAAGGTATTCAACTTGAACTTCAAAAATTTGAAGGTTTGGTGCTACTATTATCAAAATAATGATCATTATGCAAGGGAGTGCAAAGAAAAGAAATTAGGAAAGGATTTTTTCATGATTCTACCATAATAGAAGATGAAGCTACTCAAAATGATGCACCCAAGGAGAAGGAAATAAGGAGAGAGTATTACCTTGTTTTGGAACATTTTGGATCTATCGTCACAAGTGAAGAAACATGGTTGATTGACAATGGTGCATTGAAGCACATATAGGGTCATAATAATGCAATATCTAACAAAAATGAGAAGAAGTTCTCATGTATGGCTGAGTTAGGGGACAACTCAACATATTCAATCCAAGTAGTTTCATCTACCTCCTTCCATCTGAGTTCGAGAGATATATTACATGTGGAGGACATTCTCTATGCCCCAATATTGAAGAAAAACCTTTTATCGGTTTCAATTCTTGAATATAATGGATTTTTTTTTATCTTCATGGATAATCAAACACTTATATGGACAAAGAAAAAAATTATTGATACTGTTGCAGTGATTGGATTTCGAGAGGGAGGAGTCTATAAGGTACCTAGGAAGTACCTTCAAGCTATGGTTCATCACACTATCAGTCCATGCGATCTACGACATAGGAGGCTCAGTAACCTCCACTACAAAGTACTACTAGGATTACAGGGCATGGTTAAAGGTATGTCAATATTTGATTTCGAGCATGATAGTGTATGTTGTGGTTGTGCACTAGGGAAGAATGTTAAAAAGAGATTCTCTAGTAGTAATACTAGATATAAAGGGGTTTTATATTTAATACACTCTCATGTATGTGGTCCCATGTATTCCTAATCCCTAAGTGTCTATTTGTATTATGTATTGTCTATTGATGTTTTCTATAGAAAGTCATGGATTTACTTCCTTAAGGCTAAGAGAGAAACCTTTAGCAAGTTTAATGAATTTAAACAGGGATGATTTTAAGGAACCATACTTATTTAAAAGTGTATAAATGTTGGCGAATATTACCAATTCTTAAAATGAAAACTATAAAATGATTGGTGATATTTTTCAAAAAATATTTTAATTTTCAAGGATTTATATCGTTTGTATAATAATTTGGCGATTTTTAGGGTGAAAATTTTTTACCCCATCAAAATTGGGTGAAACGGGGCTTCAAAAAATGCAAAATGGTGAATCTTTTTTGGGAGAAAAACATGGAAAAATAGCCCACTGGGATAAAATTCGCCCCTAAAATTATCCCTAAATTTAAGGCCTTAATAGACACTTGGGCGGGGAGGCACATTAATGTCTTGAGGTCTAACAATGGAGGTGAATTTAATTCCCATTATTTTAATGAGTTCTATAGTGATGCAGGGATTTGTAAACAATTGATAGTTCCATACAATCCCGAACAAAATGAGGTTGCTGAAAGAAAGAATAGAACTATTTGTGAGGATGCGAAAGTCATGTTACATGATCAAGATTTGTCTGCTTCATTATGGGCATAATATACTAGTATAATCATATACATCTAGAATAGAATTCGGCATGCCATTCTAGATGAGAAGACACCTGAAGAGGTGTTCATTGGTGAGAAACCAAACATTTCACACTTGACAATACTTGGGATTCCTATATATGTCCATATACCGAAATAAAAGAGGACTAAGATGGAACCTTCATGAAAGAAGGGAACCTTTTTGGGTTATAGCGAGCCATCCAAGCCTATAGGATATATGTGCTAGGTGAAATACACATTGAGGTCATTTGAAACCTGACCTTCCATGAAGAGGGTGCATTCAAGAGGTAAAAATATCTTCCGTATGATATAGACATAGAGGATAATTATACTCCTATGTAAGTGTCCTAGATATCGATTCTCCCCATCCAAATGTTTAGAGCTACAATACAACAAAGTTATCAGATTTGATAGTCCCCGATGAACCCGTTGAACTGGTTGATGAACCTCTTGTCAAGAGGAGGTATGCATGGTGCTGAGATATGCTAAAATATGTAAAGAAGCATGGAGTACCAATGGGATCTTCTAGAGAGTGAAATAAAATTGACAAATATTTAGGTTATGTTGCACACATGAGTCACACCAGTGACTCTGATCCTTCATCCTACGAAGAAGTTGCAAAGAAGAAAGTTTGGAAATATGTAATGGTTGAGGAATATCAGTCAATATTGAAGAATAATGTTTGGGAGGTTGTTCCCAGACATGATGGGAAGTCCATAGTTACTTCTAGATGGATTTACAAGATAAAGCATGATGTAGATGGTAGTGTGGATAAGTATAAAGCCCAGTTTGTTTCCAAAGGTTTCTCTTAGAATGAGAGCATTGAATACAAGGATACATTCGCTCTTGTGGACAGGTATACCACAATTCAAGCTGTGATCTCACTTGCATCGGTTTTAGGATTAAAACTTCACCAAATGGATGTGAAGACAACCTTCCTCAATGTTGAGGTTTAGGAAGAGGTTAATATTGAAAAGCTTGAAGGATTTGTGGTTCATGGCAAGGAGTCCCATATGTGCAAGTTGAAGAAAGACTTATATGGGCTGAAGCAATCTCCTTGAGGTTGGAATGCTAGAATAGAAAACTATCTTTGGAAAATGGGACTCTCTAAGAGTGAAGTTGATCCTAGTTCGTACTTCAAAGTAGTAAAGAACCAATTGTTGATATTGGTTCTATATGTAGATGATTCATTCCTCATTAGAGAGGAAGCATTGATTTCTTGGTGCAAGAGAGAGCTCACATCAGAGTTCGAGATGAAGGAATTAGGTTTGATGCACTAATTTCTAGGGCTTGAGATTTGATAGATAACTGATGTGATGTTTCTGTCTCAAGGGAAGTAAACTATGGACATATTGCATAGGTTTGGCATGATAGATTACAAATACATGAGTACTCCAATGATTTCCAACTTGAGGAAACTTCATGAGTCTGATACTGGACCAGATCCAGTGATTGGCTTGTTGATGTACGTGATACACTTGAGGGATATATTTGTTATGCAATTAATATTCTGAGTCAGTTTATGTTTGATACGAAACATAGACATTGGGTTGATTCTAAGCATGCATTGAGGTACTTCTACAGTATGATTGCTTATGGGCTCAGGTATGCCTCCAATGGAGGGGTTTTATTACTTGGTTATATTGAATTCGATTGGGGTAGCAACATTATGGACCATAAAAGCACTTCAGGATACTGTAATAGCTTGGGTTCTACCATGATTTCTTGTTCCAGTAGAAAGCAGGGCTCAGTTGCCTAGAGTACTATAGAGGCAGAGCACATTGCTGCTAGTATTGACTCTAGAGAAGTAGTGTGGAAGAGAAAGTTGTTTGTAGGATTGTTTGGTAAAATACTTGAGCCTATAATTATTAGGTGTGACTACCATAGTTGTATCAATATTTATCAAATTCTGGTGTTTCATGATATGTCAAAGAATATTGAAATGAAGTATCACTTCATTCGATACATGGCCTAGAAAGGAACAATGAAACTTCAATACAAAACTACTTATGAAAATATTGTATTTAAAAAAAATAATTACCATGTTAATCTTGTTTTTATCTTTTGGTGATGGTGGCTGAAGGTATCCCAATTGGTGCAAAAGCCATGTTTGGACAAGGGGGCTCCCAAAATAGTTTCCTCCCTTCTCATACCCCCTTGACGATTATAGTGGGGGGAAATATCCCCCACACCACTTGCCAGGTGTGTTAACCCAAAAATCCCCCACACAGCTCTCAATGGCCTACACCACCCAATAACATCATCTCACAACACTCATTTCACTCTATAAGACCTTTCATTTGACCCCCACACCTCCAAAAGAGCCCAAGGATGAAGAAAAGGGATAAAAACCCCCAAAAAGAGCACAAAATAGACCCCCAGGAGATAAATCCCTCAAAAAGAGGCTAAAACCCTGAAAGGGGCTAAAGCCCTGACCAAGGGCTTAAAACCCTAAAATCCCTTGGAAAAACTATAAAAGGAGGGTGGGGGGTCACTCTTAAAACACTCCTCCCTTGCATTCTGTTATGTTGCCTATGGATGCTTTGAGACCTCTTACTCTCAAACCACCCACTCTCCCTCTCCTTCATCTTCATCTCATCAAGCCATTGCTTCCCAACCAAGAGATAGGTGCTCCCATGAGCTAGGGAATGGTGGCCTATTTCCACCTAAGTGAGGTATAATCTCTTTTTATGTTTGTCTTATTGTTTTTATTTTCTAACCCTCATCTCTCTTTGCAGGTTTTCTCCGTGGTAGCTTAGGTTTATTTTGCAGGTTTTGGAGGCAGAACCCTAACCTACTGTGTGCAGAGGGGTTCAACAATGCTCCATCTCCTCTTCTTTATTTTCTTTCATTAGCTATTAGATCCATTTTACTATTGTATCCATTTGCTTAGATTATCTTAGTTTCAATTCGCAGCTCTATTTAAGTCATATTTCCATTCCATTTTTTACTGTTTTCAAAGGGTAGGAACCTACCCTTGCCCCTATAGGCACAAGGGGGCCATTCCTACCCTTGTAGCGAAGATAAATTCTCACTACATGGTACCCTTATCCATCATAGATATGAACTCCTTTCGGAAGATCCAAACCAATCCTTCTATAGTGCTTTTCCCCTGGCCCTAGACGATAATTTTTCCCAAAAAAATTTCAGTTTTTGCCGAGTCGCACCTTTAGGTGTGTGATTTAAATATTTAGTTGTGGAGGATAAACCTCCTCGTAGGTATAGAAGGTTGCAAAAAATTACTCCACTCTCAAAACTGGATCCTCTACCACCACCTCAAGGGTGAAGATTAGATACAAATGTCTCTTTTAATTCGATTGGTATCAGTGAAGTTACCGGTGAGCCAAAACTTAGATATAATTATACAGGCTTCCCATTAGTAGAGATATAATATTTGCAAGTGGACGATTTTGAAAGAAATTATAATACACCTCTTACTGATCTAGGAGACCTTGTGTTAGTTCAAGTTCGACCTTTTGGTTTTCCTGAAGTTGGTGTCCCTTTGGGTTTAATTATGTCTAGGTCAAGAGAAGGTCTAGGGGACATGGCTACCACCACCTCATATATGATGGCTAGTGGAGTCTCTCCCTCACTCGTGAATGCTCCATGACTGAATGCATCCAATGCACTTGTAGTGTTTTTGAGTTTTTCAACTCCAATTTTCCCAAGTGCTCGAGTGGGTATTCCCTCACCACCTTCAAACATTGTTGGTCCATCTGGTGGGGTTGTCACTGGGATACCCAGTACACCCTTTACATATTCTCCTACTTTGCAAAATAATCAAAGTGGCCCTAGTGTTTCCACTTCATTTGTTCAAGGATTTATGTGGTATGGAGGACACATTCCTCCATCTGCACCTTATGTTGGTCTTTCACCTACTTATGCTAGTGTGTAGTCCAGGAAGCAGGATCCCTTTTCAGGTTTTATTTTTTAGAATTCTAGTCAAGTGTTGGTTGCTCTATTTGGAAGCTCCCATTTCTCACTTTCTAGTGAGGGAATCTCAGCTCCTATATCTACAACTCCAGGTTTGGCTGGAACTGGTCGAACACAATATCACACACCACAATTTAGAAATCCTTTAGATATTGGCTGGAATCCATTTCAAAAACTTTCTACTTCATCACAGCCGGTGGCTGGGGGAAACCCCAACCTATGTTTTGGCAGCTCTGGTGTAGGTACTTCCTCGCTCTAGACTCCTCAATATAAATTTTTGTCTTTCCCTCATTTACCCTTTCTGGAAACTTTAAACTTGACAGACTTATCAAAACTAATAAACGGCCCTATACGCCATGATTTGAATTGGATACCGGTCCCAATTAAATTACCTTCGTACATTCCAAATTTTTAAGTGAAAAATGGTGAGGACCTAGGTGACCATATCACGACATTACATTTATGGTGCTCTTCCAACTCATTGAGTGATGATTCTGTTTGTTTGAGGTTGTTTTAGTGAACATTGACTAGCATAGTGGCAAAGTGGTATATTGAGCTCCTATCGGCCCGATACGACATTTTTCTTGATTTGGAAAACATTTTCTTGAATAACTTTCAACTTCCTATTTGGTATGATGCCAATACAAACCTTGTTTCAAATCTTAGTCAGAATACAACCACTCATATATCTTATTACATTCAGGAGTGGAGAAGGTGAAAAAGGCTTTTCAAAGCCAATATTCCTCCCGAGTTCTTACTGGAATGGTTTTTGGAATCATTATTTCCTTATATTTCAAAAGCAATTTCCACATTGGGAGTGACTACAAAGGAAGAGACCATTCTCAGGGCCCAACAAATGGATTTGATATATGCCCAGTCTAGGATTCTATATGAAATTATCCTTGAGGCGTCGGGGTCTAATACATAATTTTCCAAACCTAAGCTTGGACCGCATGCCGATGGCGTGGTAGGTTTAGTAAAAACACCAACTGTAGAGTCTATGGCTAAGCAGATCCATGAAATATTAGTGAAGCAATCTGTAATGATGGTAGCCAAGGATTCCACCCTATCACCTCAGAATGTGAATGTCTATTCATTCAAATCTACCCATAAGGGCACTCAACAGTCCAATGGGAAAAAAAACAAAGGGAAGAAGGGTGAGGGAAATGAAAAAAAGCTGAATCCCATAAACAATGCTGAGGGGGGTAAAAAAGAGAAAAAGAAGGTCAAATTTCCTTGTAAGTTGTACCAAGAAGACCATATGACCTACCAATGACCCTTGATAGATCAAGCACGGAAGCTGCTAAAACAACAACAACTGACCGTCCTGGAGGATCCATTTCCCCAAGGATATAATGCATCTTCTAGTTCAAAATATGTTGGGGAAACACCAAGTGATATTCCAACTAATAAATCTTATATCATTATGGTATGATCCCATACTTTTCTATGAATAAGAGCTAAGAACTATGAATCATAGGCTTGGTAGAAAGATAAGCAAATTGCTGTGACATCAGCCCCACTTCTAATTGAAAAACAAGCTAATACTATGGCTAAGATACCAAAAGGTGTCTTTAAAAATAAATTTCATAACCCTAACATGGGGGCTACTTCAAACTACTCATTTGTAGAAGATTTATCCAAAAATCCTTGTGTGATGTCGGCCTTCGAAGTGCTCCATAATTTTCCTTCAAAATGAGATGCACTATCGACAGCTATAGGAAGTATGGATTCCCTGACCATGATGGCTAAATTTAATCTTTGCGAAGCTAACCACGTCTACCATACCATGTGGCATTTTATATAGATGTTTTCCATGGACGAAAAACCATTGGATGAACAATGATTGATGAAGGTGTGTCCACATGTGTGAATTCGATCTCTTGTTGGAAAGATCTGGGATCCCCTGAGTTGGTCCCATCAAATATTTTGTTGACTTCTTTGGATGAAAGGTCTTTCCGTTCACATGGTATCCTACCATGTTTAGAAATAAAATTGGTAGATAAAGAAGTCTCCGTGGAAATCGAAGGAGTTTATGCTCCTTTAGACTACAATTTACTTCTAGGGAGAAGTTGGATATATGCGATATACTCTATTCCATTGTCTGTTTTCTGATTCCTTGTGCTCCCACATGAAGGAAAGTTGGTTATTGTTGACCAACTAACATATAATCGAAAGGGTTGTTTGGAGACTACCAATTCTATCATACCCTTGATTGATCAATTATTCCAAAAAAATGAAATTTTGGGATATGCGATGTATACATCGTTGATGGGTACTTTTGGTATACCTGCTCCCATAAATTATTTAGGCTCAACGCATTTTCAGAAGAATATCTATACGATTGTAGATATAACTAACATGTGGGTGCTCCCTTCACAAGAAGAACATTAATTACCCTTATCAGTAGCAGAGGTGGCTTACCAAGCTATATTTGATGCTACTGCTCATTCCACCATGACTCCTCCAGCCTCAAAAGATTCGAATGAAGCCTAGTTTCCCACATGGGCAGAGAAGTCTACATATTCTTACGATTTCTTAGACATGGTTTTTCCATCTAACAAAGTCATTCTGGAATCCATGATCGAACCTGGAAAAATTTGTGAATATCTTCATCACAAGTCATACTCTCTTCCAGAATTGAGAAGGATAAAGAATCCAAGTTCCATGTGATACTATTGGAATATATTGATCTTCCCATTAATCCTTTTCCCAAGGAGGGAATGTTTTCCAAGGGGAATATGGAAAAAATTTCCACCACTATTCCGATCAATATATCTACAAAACTAGATGTTGTGAAAAATGAAAATATTGGTGCAAACTGTTCTCCTGAATAGATTTCCAAATACACTTCCTTATTTAAGGAATTCCGTGATGTCTTATCCTGGTCATACAAGGAGATGCCAAGAATTCATCCGTTAATTGTGGAACATGAAATTCAAACTTACCCTAATGTCAAACTTGTTCGACAAAAGATTAGACCTGTAAATCCATAGAAAGCGACAACCATCAAGGATGAGGTGGAAAATTTGTTGAAAGATGGTTTCATATACCATATCTCTCTGAAGGAATGGGTATCCAATCCTGTTTTGGTAGATAAGAAACAAGGGATTATACACGTTTGTACAAATTTTCATGATTTTATTAAGGCTTGTCCCAAACAAAAATACCCTGCACCATTCGTCGATCAGATCATTGATGCATGTTCGGGTAGCGAGATTTTTTTCGTTTATGGATAGTTTTTCAGGATACAACAAGATTCATATCAAATTGTAGGACAAACACAAAACTGCCTTCATTTGTCTTTGGGATACATTTGCGTACAAAAATAATCCTTTTGTCTTAAAAAATACTGGAGCAACCTTTCAACCTGCAATGAACTTTGATTTCCCCGATATTAAGCACATTGTTGAACACTGCTTGGATGATTTTCCTACCCATTCTTGAAAGAGGAAAGATCATCCAGATCATCTTCGCTTAATTTTTGAATGATGTAGACACGAAAAGATCCTCTTAAATCCCCATCAATGTCTCTTATGCATTGATTCAGGGCGATTACTCGGTTTCATAGTTTCCAATAGAGTTATAAGGGTCAATCCTTTAAAATTTGAGGCGATTGTTAATCTTCCTCCTCCTCAATCCATCAGACAATTGCAAAGTATGCAAGGAAAGTCTAACTTTCTTTGATGATTTATCGTAAACTATTCCAAGATAACCAAGGGTTTCATGTGCTTTCTTAAGAAAGACACCCCATTCTTATGGGAAAAATCCACACATCAATCTTTCAAGGAATTGAAAAAAGAACTACTATCGACTCCTCTATTGCATCCTCTAGACTACTTGAAGGACTTTATATTGTATTTGGATGCATTTTAGTCAATGATAGGTGTAGAACTGGTTTAGGAAGATGACAAGCTCTAAGAGCATGTTGTCTATTATATTAGTCATGCTCTAGCTGGTCCTGAACTGAGATACTCTTATGTCGATCAATTAGATATGGCGACAGTTTATGTCGTCCAGAGGTTGAGACACTACATTATGCTAAGGAAAACTACCGTGGTTGTGGATGTAAATCCTTTCTAATATGTTTTATGCCAATGAATAATCGGGGGAAAATTTAATAAATGGATCGTCATTATCCAAGAGTTTGACCTTGATTTTCATTCCTCTAAATCTAAGAAGTTCTTAGTATCCACGGAACTGATTTTAGAGTTCCTAACCAAGTAAAGCATAGTGATAGAGGATGAACTATTCCAGATGAGTACATCTTCTTGATTTTAACCTTTGATCCTTGGTACAAGGATTCCCTAGTATATATTCATACTTTGAAATGTCTTGTGGCCTCATTGGAATATTGACATAAGATAAGAGTAAATGTGAAAAAATACCTCATAATCGATGATAATTTATATAGACCATGGGTAGATTCCATCTTGTGTTGGTGCCTCGCCCATGAGGAGGTTGATATTGTCCTAAATTATTCTCACAATGGAGCATGTGGGGGTCATTTATATGGGTTAGGAATGACCCAAAGATTGTGTGAAAGTAGTGAAACATTCTCATCCATGTCAGATTTACAGTAGGAAAATGTGGTCACACCCTACTCCTCTTTTCCCCGTCATCGCGGTACAACCCTTCACCAAGTGTGGGGTTGATTTCATGACTTGCAACCCAGTGTCTGCTGGGGGGCACAATTATATCATTGCCATTTATGACTACTTCATGAAGTGGGTATAGGAAATTCCCACCTTTAAATCCGATGGTGAGATGGCGGCATATTTTGTTTCAAATCAGATTATTGCTAGGTTTGGCATCTCGAAGCATATTGTCATTGACCACAGCAGTCACTTCCAGAACAGGTGTTAGATTTTTATCATTTAATCAGTATGATCTAGGATCATATATGAGAGAATAACATTCACAAAAATAATCACAAGAGACAAGAGACACAAATATTTTTCCTTGGGGAAACCATAAAGGAGAAAACCCCGCAACTTCCTCAAATATAGAATGAGCACCAATGGAAAAAGTAAAACCCACAAACAAAAAGATGATCTTTGACAGCTTATCTCTCTCTCACTTGTGCGAGATCCTTCTCTCTCACTCATGTGCTACATTTGAGTGAGTGTGTGTCTCAAATAGAGAGGCTCACTCTCTATTTATACTAGTTTATGACTTGACAATTACATACCAAGGCCGACTTCTCTAGAAGAGTCTAATAACCCTAGTGCCCCTCAATTGTGGGGAATTTTCCTCCAACTTAAAAATGAGGGTTAATCTCTATGAATTTACATGACTTGATTACATTAATGATTCTCTCGATAGGAACATCGGGGACCAACGAAATACAATATATATAATATACAAGTGAATACATTCTGAAGTTACAAATACATCAACACTCCCTCTTAAATAGGAAGGTATTCTCTTGACACAATTCATCAGCACAAGTCTTCATCACTGGTTCATTCATCAAAGTTGGGTCATCATCAAAGCCAAATCATCATTGGATCATCATCACTGGATCATCATCAAAGTTGGATCATCATTACTTTTGCTATCTCGAGCAAATGGTGCTATCTCTCAATTCTTCTCGTCACAGGAAGTTCTATAGAGCCAAACCTTTTTCATGTTGGTTGTAGGCCTAGCCTCCATGTAGGTCTTCATTAACAGAGCCAAACCTTTTTCATGCTGGATGTATTCCCTTTTTCTTGCAAGGAATTCTCCTATAGATCCAGTCCTTTTACATACAGGATGCAACACCTTGCCTCTCACAAGGATTTCCACTACAGAGCCAACCCTTTTTCATGCTGTATGTACCTCTATAGAGCCAACCCTTTTTCATGTTGGATGTAGTTCTACAGAGCCAACCCTTTTTCATGCTGGATGTACCTCTACAGAGCCAACCCTTTTTCATGTTGGATGTAGGTCTACAGAGCCATCCCTTTTTCATGCTAGATGTACCTCTATAGAGCCAGCCCTTTTTCATGCTAGATGTAGTTCTATAGATCCAACCCTTTTTCATGTTGGATGTAGGCCTTTCCCTCTGCAAGGTCTTCCTCTACTGAGCCAACCCTTTTTCGTGCTGGATGTAGTTCTACAGAGCCAGTCCTTTTTCATGCTGGATGTAGGTCTCATCACTTATATTTGACTGTTGGGAAAAATATTGTCTTGAATAATTTACCTAATATTTAATTATTGACCGGGGTTGGTAGGCTTAGAGTTGTTACAAAATATATGCGAAGGTAGAGAGTATCTTGGTAATACTTTGGTAAACCAAGGATTGAAAGGTCTTGAATTGAACTCCTAAGGATCCAACTTATTTGAGTTAATGAAAACAGAGGACTAGGTAGAGTGGTATCAAATTATACTACTCTACTTAAAAAAATTATTAAAAGATAAATATATAGACATTGTGATGACAATGAACTACTCTTTAGAAGAAGGTCTATTTTATTGAGAAACAATTTACAAGGAATAATTTACAACTACTAATTATGTTTCCTAAAAGCTTATACATGAAACTAATATATGGCCACTAATTCCATTCCCCTTGATTATTTTAAGGATAAGGGTTTACTAAAATAGGGACAGGAGCAGGAGAAGTATCAAAATGGCTTTCAAATAAGGTGAAGAAGCTAAAGGGAATTATATCTAACTTAATCTCTACAAAAATATGTAAACTAAGAGCCGTCCAATTACAAGCGATAGTAAACATAATGATTTATAAACAAATAAGCCTTTGAATCTTACTTGCAAAAGATAAAATAATATTAAAAGGAGGTAAACATGATCTATAAACAAGCAGAAGACTTATAAAGATGATCTAAATTCTATTCTATGGATTCTTTTAACAACCATATGATTAAGAAGATAAATTGTATTACTATGAGCAACGATACTTAATCTATTAATACATCTAAAAATTTACATGTGAAGGAACAATTCAGTTTTAATTACAAGTCAATACAAAAGATCAAAATACATAGCATAATTATTTAGGCATAAGGTGAGAAGAAAGAGGAAAGAAGAATGAGGTTTAACAAGTAGTTTAACAATCTTATCTAAGGGTCTTAAGAGAAAATACAATCACTATATAACTACTACCATTAAAACAAAATCAGAAAACTAAGCAGATACGCTCAAAAACAATTAAAGACATATAGGGTTGAATGAAAGAATGAATAGTAGGTTGAAACAAAGGTTCGTATGGAAGGAAGAATAGACTATATGAATGATAGTCTGTCTAAAAAATATTAAAATGTCAGAAAACAACGAATTTAAATGATTTATTTTAGAGCAGCTGACTCATGCATATGCTAATGAAATGTGAAAGAGCAAAAAGTAAAAATACTTACGGATTAAATCTTATAGCAACATAATCTAAATTAACTCATAATTCAAAAAGGAAATTACATTATTAAACAGACTGAAATATACTTAAGCAAAAATAGAACTAAATAAAACTAGTTTTACTGTGACTTAAGGAAAGGAATCTATTCTAGGAATTAAGCAATGAACTGTAAAAAACTTTGAAAATGAATTTAAAAAACTATTCTAGGTGCAACCGGTTGCTAACTGGTAAAAGAGAACTACATAATTAGAATAATAACAATAGAATCTATACTACAGAAAACATAAATGATTATAGGAACAAAACTACATAAACAACTTATAAGAAATATTATATTAGTTACATAGAAAGGAAATAACAAACATACACAAAGATGTAAAAATCTCTTGTTGAGGGGCCCTCCTAGAAAACATAGTAATGGCATTTTAATAGAACATGATCATGCACAGTGTAATGGAACTTTCATTAAACCAAATGTGGTGTTACAGGGTCTTGTGGAAAATTGATAAAACAATTAACTATCTCTCTATCCTTACTATCTCCATCAATTCTATCAGCTACTAACCATGAGCTATCACCTATTAACATTCAGTGATTAACCTTCTTTCCTCCATGAGATCACCTATATATATATATATATAGTGTTTACAGAAGGCGAGCAAGTCTGACTGCTCTTATGATAAGGCATTAATTATAACAAGTAATTACATTGATAACTAACAAATGACAGTTCCTTCTTCTTTGCAGATCTGGTTCCTCTTTGTCTCGCGATGTGGTATATGATCTCAGTATTAATTAGAGCCGGCATGAAGGTGTCACACAGAGACATTAGATGAGCACCCTTCCAGAAGAAGGCTGATGCTAAGATGTTGGTGCATGTTCACAACAGTTCATGGCCGTTACATGCCTTCAACGCACAGAGATCCACTACTAGTATTGCGTGGTATATTTAGTGATCTGGATGACAAGCTGGATATGCTCTCCATATATCTAGTTGAACGTGTGTCTGTATGTTAGCTTGTCTAAAATACCATATAACCTACAAACAATTATACACATGAATTAATATATCAAATACACTTCATATCATGTCAATTTTAATCATTAAAACCGTAAAATGATAATAATAAATAGAATTTACATAAACCTTAAATTCATTCATACCTGAGGCTTGAATGATGAGTTGTAGGATACAAAAGACACCAAAAGGTAACAAAGCATGTATTAATATGTAAAGTATTTAACCCAAAAATAATGCTAAAATGAGTACCAACATTCCCCCAAATCGGAACAATGTAAGGTCCCACTGGTTAGAAAATAAAAGATAGCATTAGGAAGGAGGCAGAGCCATGTTAGCAGCTGCCTTTGAATTTTATGAAGCAGATTGTTTGAACTTCAATTTCTTATCTCACGCTTTCAAAAGGGCATGCCTTTCTTGCCGATCCATCTATGATAAACTAACAGTCTTGTGGAGGTCCTCCATATTTTTAATCTGTAACCACAACTCTTTATTTTCCTCTCGAAGCTCTGAAATTTACTTAACATACCCTTCATTATGCTTCATCGATTGAGTTAACTTAGAAGTTAACTGATCTAATGTTGGCTGCGGTGGCATATATGGCTCTGGGGACTGACTGGATGGAATCTCGTGGAGGACTCATTTTTGTTGAAGGTGGATCCAAATCAACAATAGGAAGAGGTTCTTCAGGGCTGATATCTTGGTTAGATGCAGGAATGTCTGTTTGGTCGACATCCTTTAGTAATTCGACAGTAAGAATGACTAATGATAACATGGATGAAAATTGGGTCAGTTTTCTCTACTTTGGCCTCGTCATCTGAATGACCAGTCTGCACATCAGAGTGAACTGCGGTCTGGGTACTAGGTCAGAACATACGTTGAACAGTTTTTGCCTTTTGTCTCCTGGTACGAGGTCGTGAAAAAGGTACAGATTCAGCGGACACAAGACTAGCAGGGGTATTTTTCATAGGTGAGTTAGGTTCTAAGATGTCTTCTTCAAGGTGGACAATGTTGGGGTTTTCCTCTTCTTTAGGCGAGGTTTGACTAGTTCCATGGTGAAAATGGCGAGATCATTTAAAGCTATTAAGATGGGGATTAAGCACCTTAAATACAAAGGCCTCCCAAGGTTGGTTTCACTCCTTGAGTTGGTCCAGGATTAAAGTTTGATCAATCTATGGTGGTATAGGCTACTCTTGGGGTGAAGGTTATTCTTGCGAACCAGGTTCAACATTTTCTCTAAACTCCGAAGGAAAAAGAAAGGAAAATTAAGATTCCTATTATTGAAAAAATGGGCCAATAAATGGAGATGACAGGATTTGAAAACCCTAAACTTACCTTCACAGGTAATAAGATAAATAATGACCATCAACAGATTGATATATTCAGGATTTATCCAGCTATGGTGATAACCTTTCACACCTGTCACATGCCGGAATTCGGTCTTGAGGGAAATGTTATGTGATGCCCTTGGAACAAAGCAATGTTTATGCCATCATTCACCTTCTCGGGGAATCTTAGTGGCACGCGCAATTGATCCCTCTGTAACCTGGAAGGAAAGATGTCTTACCCTCACCATTATCCCATCGAACCCCATTGCAAAAAGAAATGAGATTTCCTCATTGTATCCCTGTAGTAGATGGAGGAACGGGTTCCAACCGACACAAAAAAACACTTCCCGACATTCTATGAATTCTGTTATTTGGAACAAATCTTGATAAGTTTTTGTCTCAAATCGGTTCGGCATGGTTTAAGTAGAGGGGAGAATACAGGGTTTGCAGATAAAGGTGGCTAGAATGCTCTACAGTGATAACAATTAGTGAAAGCAATGGAATGGGAGAAGGTTCGCATAGTGCTAGTTTAAAACATGTCGCATTCAACTTACCAAATGATCATGCAAACAACTCGACATGCCTAAACGATCGTGCCATTATGACAATTTTCAGAACGTGTGCCATCTAAAGCGCATAATTGAATGAGTTTCTAAAGTTTAGTTGGTTCAACCATGTCCAAAGCAAGATTTGGATAGGTTGAACATGTAACTTAATGCGAATGTATAACCAAATTCGTAACCATAACCTTAGTTCAATGAGAAGATCGACTTATTTGATAGCTTATGTGTGCGAATGGAGAAAGAGGATAATGACGATGGAAGAGTCATAATAACTAGAAGGTAGCCTAAGGTTGTATCATATCCATATAGGGGTGAAATAAAACCATATTATATCTAGTTCGTACTATCATGAATCAACATTAGTCATAATATCATGTGGATGTGACCCTAATGGTATGACTCAGCTTTTTACCCAAACAAAATTAAGCCAATACTTAACCATAGATACAAAAATGTCATAAAATTTTTATTCAACTTGTCATTTGACTTCTTATTCATACCGACATTCGACCCTTCATATGATCCTTCATACAAATTTCTGTAAAAAACAATGAGCTTGATGGATCAAACTGCTGCTAATTGTGGCTTTTCCTAAGCTACCAGGTCACAAAGAAGTCATATGAAATCATTTTTGGTGTTCTTCCTTATTCATCCAACATTTTAATACCAATTTCTCTATTTGCATTATCCTGCAGACGCTTTATCATTTGGAAATGAATCTCTTATAAGTAAATATAGAGACATATAGTCAGGATAATCCTCCCCCAAACAAAAGATATGGCATGTCCCCAATCCATAAAAGAAAACTAAGTAACTACCAAAATAAATTAAGGAAAGTTCAATCATGCTATTGTAAGTTTGTAAAAGGGAGAAAAACTAATAAATGGAAAGGATTCAGATATATATATTTATCCAAAAATAACAATGCTCAAATATATGAATGTATAAATTTATCATCTACCATGTGATGAAGATATAAGTGAAAGGACCATAGGGAAAACTAGTCACCCTTTCCTTGTTGTAAGGATATCTTGTCATATCAAAAACTCTTGAGCTCACCTTCGAATTGGTAGGACTTTACAACTATGGGTCTCATTTCTAGGATAAACATATCCTAGATATTGATTGAATTCAAATTGTCAGATCCAAGGCCATCTTATAGTTATTCTTTAATGAGATCATAAACAATAGGCCTAAACATATTTTTCTATTAAACCATGTGCCTAGAGGTGCATTAACCAGATCTTGTTTACCTGATATCACCCCGCTACCAGCAGGCCTGTTCAGTACCTCGACGGGTTTATCTTGGTACCATGCAAGCATAGCCACGCTGCCAGCGAGCCTGTTCAGTACCCCAATGAGTTTACTTGCATTTATCGAACTTCCTTATTTTTTAGGTTGTTACTTAGCATTGACCCACTACTAGCAGGCCTGTTCAGTACCCCGACGGGTTTGCCTTGTATAAATATTCTGAGTATATGGAAGTCGATTGGTACTAGAGCATGCTCAGCCCTGCTAAACACATGATTTAATTTTTTTATTTTATAAAATGGCCTTAACTATAGATCATGTCAAAAGATAATAACTTGAAGGTATTCCTAGTCCTTTCAATCTATTTCTTTATAAAAGATAATGTTCCCCACAAGCATAAATTCCACTTATCCTGGAGTGTCCTAAAAAATATTTAAGAGTCAAGTTTTGATAACAAGTGTATATGAGCTAGTAATCTCTAGGTGTAGAAATTCTGAAAAAATGATAATTGAAGTGAATCTTTTGAGCACTTGTTCAAGTAATCAAGAATATACATATATGAATCAAACCACCATATATAAAGCATAACAAAATCATAAAATAAATGGTTTGAAAATTAAAACTTCAAAGTTAAGATATGATGTTAGTGGTTTTTAGAGTACTTTCCTTTTCAGGTAATATCCCATGAGTGGTTCAAAGATAAAGAAATACCCATTGGTAACTAAATTTAAAAACCATTTATTGGAAGATTTATTTTATTCTTGAAAACATAGAAAAAGAGTCCCCTATGATTAGACATGACTTTTATTTATTTAAAGAGATATACACATACTGACATATTTACAAATGATGATAACCTACAATATTTTTAAGAATCAAGAGGAGGAAGAGTCTTTGGAGAGGGAAATCCAATGATTACCTCTATCTTGATAGGATTCATCTTGATCCCCTAGGGAAAAACATGATGTCCCATGCAGACATAACATGGAGGGTTTTTTTTAATGGACATTCCTGTCAAGGATGTTTAGTTTTACATTTTGGACAGAAATTGCTCTTTGTTGCTCATTATTCTTCTTGGTTATTTATGTAGGTTTGGTTTCTAAAGTGAGCATAGCTATAAGGTTTCTTTTGAGGTGGGAATGGGGCAACCCGACATTCTTTTCCAGGAGAAATATTCCTCTGATCACCCATTCTTTTATTGGTTCCTATAGGAGTAGGAGATGCTACTGTGGATGTGTCAATTTGTGGGGTTACTATTGCCAAAGAGAGCTTCCACCTAGGCAAGATTGAAAAAATTAGTGAAGTTCAGCTCCCCCACTTAAAGAGTTATATTATCTAACTTTATGACTTAGTGGAAGATTAAGAGGTTCCATCCTTACTTCTTTTTAAATTTTGTCAAGAATAAGGCCCTCAGGACCTCCTGCTAGGTTCTCTTCTCTTTCTATGATTTCCCCCATAAAAATATCTTTATGTTTCCCAACAAAATTACTTCTTATAAGTTTTTTTTAATTGATTACTTTTCACTGAGTTGAGGGTTAAGGTCAAAATGTTTCCTGTAAAAACTTAATAAAAATTTTAAATTTTTTTTACTATCTTAACGAATCTATCCTATACTACTACTACTACTGGATTTGGGGACACCTATTATAATAGATGCTTACGTTCTTACCTCTCTTCTTACCATTCCCTCATTACCAGCCTACATATATTCTACCTTACAGAACAACTCCCCGGCAACGACACAAAAAAAGTTGGGGAAAATATTGTCTTGAATAATTTACTAATATTTAATTATCGATCGGGGTTTGTAGGCTTAGATTTGTTACAAAATATATGTAAAAGTAGAGAATATCATGGTAATACTTTGGTAAACAAAGGATTGAACAGTCTTGAATTGAATTCCTAAGGATCCATCTTAGTTGAGTTAATGAAAATAGAGAACTAGGCAAAGTGGTATCAAATTATACTACTCTACTTAAAAAACAATTATTAAAAGATAAAGATATAGACGGTGTGATGACAATGAACTACTCTTTAGAAGAAGTTCTATTTTATTGAGAAACAATTTACAAGGAATAATTTACAACAACTAATTATGTTTCCTAAAAGCTTATACATGCAACTAATACGTGGCCACTAATTCCATTCTCCTTGATTATTTTGAGGATAAGGGTTTATTGTAATCGGGACACGAGTAGGAGAAGAATCAAAATGGCTTTCAAGTGAGGTGAAGAAGCTAAAGGGAATTAGATATAACTTAATCTCTACAAAAATATGTAAACTAAGAACCGTCCAATTACAAGCGATAGTAAACATAATGATCTATAAAAAAATGAACCTTTGAACCTTACTTGTAAAAGATAAATAATATTACAAGGAGGTAAACATGATCTATGAACAAGTAGAAGAGTTATAAAGACGGTCTAAATTCTATTCTATGGATTCTTTTAACAACCATATGATTAAGAAGATAAATTGTATTACTATGAGCAATGATACTTAATCTATTAATACATCTAAAACTTTACATGTGAAGGAACAATTCAGATTTAATTACAAGTCAATACAAAAGATCAAAATACATAACATAATTCTTTAGGCATAAGGTGAGAAGAAAGAGGAAAGAAGAATGAGGTTTAACAAGTAGCTTAAACATCTTATCTAAGGGTCTTAAGAGAAAATACAATCACTATCTAACTACTACCATTAAAACAGAATAAAAAAACTAAGGAGATAATCTCAAAACAAATTAAAGACATACAGGGTTGAATGAAAGACTGAACAGTAGGTTGAAACGAAGGTCTGTATGGAAGGCAGAACAGACTGTCTGAATGACAGTCTGTCTAAAAAATATTAAAATGTCGGAAAATAGTGAATTTAAATGATTTATTTTAGAGCATCTGATTCATGCATATGCTAATGAAATGTGAAAGAGCAAAAAGATAAACTACTTATGGATTAAATATTATAGCAACATAATCTAAATTAACTCATAATTCAGAAAGGAAATTACATTACTAAACTGACTGAAATATACTTAAGCAAAAATAGAACTAAATAAAACTAGTTTTACTATGACTTAACCAAAGGAATCTAGTCTAAGAATTAAGCAATGAACTGTAAAAATTTTTGAAAAGGAATTTAGAAACTATTCTAGGCACAACTGGTTTCTAACTAGTAAAAGAAACCTACATAATCAGCATAATAACAATATAATCTACACTACATAAAACATAAATGATTACATGAACAAAACTACATAAACACCTTATAAGCAAAATTATACTAGTTACAGAGAAACAAAATAACAAAACATACACAAAGATGTAAAAATATGTTGTCGGGGGGCCCTCCCAGCAAACAGAGTAATGCTCTTCTAATAGAACAAGATCATGCACAACATAATGGAACTTTCATTAAACCAAAGTTGGCATTATAGAGTCTCGTGGAAAACTTATAAAACAACTAAATATCTTGCTATCCTTAGTAACTCCATCGATTCTATCATCTACTAACCACGAGCTATCAGCGATTAACATTCAGTGATTAACCTTCCTTCCTCCATGAGATCACCTATGTATATAGTGTTTACAGAAGGCGAGCAATTTTATCCTTTCAATGGTCAACTACTCTTACGATAAGGCAGTCATTATAACAAGTAATTACATTGATAACTAACAGATGACAATTCCTTCTTCTTCGCAGGTCTGGTTCCTCTCTGGCGCACGATGTGGTATATGATCTTAGCCTTAATCAGAGCCGTCATCAAGGTGTCACACAGAGACATTAGATGAGTGCCCTTCCAGAAGAAGGCTGATGCTAAGATGCTAGTGCATGGTCACAATAGTTCATGGCCATTACATGCCTTTAACGCATAGAAATCCACTACCAGTATTGCGTGGCATGTTTAGCTATCTGGATGACAAGCTGGATATGCTCTCCATATATCTATCTGAATGCGTGTCTATTTGTTAGCTTGTCTAAAATACCATATAACCTGTAAACAATTATACATATGAATTAATATATCAAATACGCTTCATATCATGTCAATTTTAATCATTAAAATCGTAAAATGATAATAATAAACATAATTTACATAAACCTTAAATTCATTCATACATGAGGCTTTAATGATGAGCTCTATGGTACAAAAGACGCCAAAAGGTAACAAAACATGTATTAATATGTAAAGTATTTAACCAAAAAATGGTGATAAAATAAGGACCAACACTGACGATGGGAGGAACCAATCCTTCCACCATGTCAGAAAGGCACATCACTTACGTATGACCATGGGAGGAACCAATCCTACCACCATGTTAGAAAGGAGCATCACTTACTTCTGACCATGTGGGGAACCAATGCTACCACCATGTCAAAAAGGCACAACGCTTACATCCAACCATGGGAGGCCCAACCTTCCACCATGTCGAAAAGGCCCAGCACTTACATCCGACCATTGGAGGCCCATCTTGTCACCATGTCAGAAAGGCTATGCACTTACATCTGACCATGGGAATCCTAGCCTGTCATCATGTTAGAAAGGATTTTCACTTACATTTGACCATGGGAGGCCCATCCTACCACCATGTCAAAAAGGATCTACACTTACATCTGACCATGGGAGTCCCAGCCGGTGACCATGTTAGAAAGGCTCATGGGGTCATCAATTCGCCTTGGAAGGAACCTCGATCTAGAGAACACCAAGCTTCTCCCTGAAGTACTCAAACTTCACTTTGACCATTTCTAGCATAGAATCGCATCAGGGTTGATTACGTCCAAGGATAACCTGTGAGCTTCACCAGGACCAATTACATCTGAGGAAAACCTACATGACCATTTATGTATGAGAAACCTACAAGCTTCACCAGGATTTTATGCTCAAATAACTTGTCTCGTCATCTATGCTAGAACTCCCTCTTTTGAGAGATATTGATCTGGATCACAAACTAGAGATTCACTGCTCCTCTCTCAGTTGTACTTAGTGCCATACAAGACTCCATCCTTCCAAACCAAGAGATCACACCTGATCCCATACTAAAGTGACAGTCCGAAGTTATCTTCCTATCAATGGCATTTCTTGCCCAATCCGAATCCACATAACCCTCCATGTTAATCTTCTGATTCGCCTCATACTTGAGCCCATAGTCAATTGTACCCTTCAGGTACCTTAGAATATGCTTTGCAGCAATCAGGTGAACATGTTTGAGATATGTTAGGAACTGGCTCAATGTGTTCATAGTGTTTATGCCAGAAATTGTTCCCAGACTACAAGAGAACAAGCCAACACAATCTCAAATATCTCAATAAAACAAAATAGGGTTTTTAGGGTTTTCAAGGTTTTTTGGTTGAGAAGTTTGATGACAAGAGGGAATGCATTCATAAATCCAAATAAAAACTAAATCATAAGCATAGAAAAACTAATATGCATAACATAATAACCATTATCCAACAGAGAAAAACACTGAGGATCATCCACAGATGGCAAGCACTCCAAGTATAAAAACTTTAAACCAGCAATGAAATTACCAACTGAGTAACTAAAACAAGCTATAAATTAAGCCAGAGAACAAACTGAAGGGTAAATAGAGCATATATTTCATAATCAGTCATTCAAATACACATAAGAGTCATTTACTTAGCTTATGAACAAGTCTGAAGACCTCCTCTTTCCAGCCAAAAAATTGAACCCTCAGTCCTCTTTGTGACATACATTAATACTATCCTCCAAAATTGGTTAAGGAACTGAACCCTAACTGCTTTTCAACCTACCCATTGAAATAGTTTTATCTAAATAATAATTACAAAAATAAAGTAACTTTCAAAACATAACTAATAACTGATTATCTTAACAAACTTTATAGATCCTTAGCTGCTTTAGCTAACAAGGCTATCCCTTCCAGGGCTTGGGCCTTTCTTCTTGCTTACAGTTGATCTGCTTCCATATTTGCAATCTTTCTAGTTAGTTCTTCATTTTTCTGTTGTAGATCCTGGATGGTTTGCTTCAACATTGTAAATTGACCTTCTGTATTCCTCTTCCTTTTCAATGCCTCTCTTGAAACTGCAATCATCTCCTGATAGTGGTTATTCACCTCATCCAAATCCTCTCTGAGTCTTCTGTTTGCCATGACCAAGCCATCATTTATTTCTTGCATGTATTCCACCTAATACTTATATTGTTTTACACTTCTCTGTAAATTCTCTTTTTCTGAATCAAAGGTTTTATTTCCTGTTATGGTTTGTATCTCATTTGGAAGCCATGGAATGTTTAATCTCTTATAAATTTCTTCATCTTTTGGCAACAATTCTGTAGGAGTTTCAGGAAAACCTAGGTGTTCTTCAGTCTCAGCTTCACATGGAACCTTTTCCTCGACCATCACCTTCTTTTCTGAGTAAGAAGCCTTTATCTCACCTTCTTGCTATTCCTACAACATCTAACTTCATACCTCTAGAAATATATCAGATAGTTTAGTATCAGTAAGGACATACTCTCTTTCTGATTCCATTGGCCTTTTACCCTTACTGTCACCCTTATCATCATTCAATTTTTCATCAATGATGAATCATCTATCACTGTTACTCTTTCTTTGTTCAATTTAGGGTTCAACAACTTCTTCATATTCAGTATGAGCTTATTTCTAGGTCTGGTTTTTGGTCTTCACACATGAGCAATCTCCCCCAACATTTTGAAAGTCTTCCCCTGATGGGTAACTGAGGAAAATTCAACAACTTTTAGTTTCTTTCTTTTTGGTAATGCTACCTCATCACCTTGGCTATGAAATTCCTTTTTAGTACAAACCCTAGTTGCATCAATGACAGGGACTTTATCATCCTCAAATAGACATTTCTCATCTTTTGACAGAACTATGATTGGACTTTGTCTTTGAACTTCAATATTCTCTTTCTCATTTGAAATTTTATTTGCAGGTACAATCTTTTCAGTAAAAATTGTCTCTGTTAGTACATCATTTTCAACAGGCTCAGTCTTCTTATTATCTGACTATAAATATTTGCTCTCATTGTCATTAAGGTGTTTTTTAGATTCAAAGTCTTCATCTGCATGATTTGAAACTTCCTCTAATTTAAACCTGTCTTCATCTCTGACCTTTACCTTTTGCCTACACTTTATGATCAAGGTCTATCCTTTATCAGTTTGTCTTCTATGAGATTGTCCTTCTTGACCATTTTGAAAACCAGACCAGGAAAGGAAAGACTCCCAAGTCTTTCCCCTACTTTGCAAAACAGTGTTTATGATGAGTTTGATAAGTCCATGGTGGAAAATGGACTATTTAGTATGATTTTGGTGCTCCTTAATTCTGCAAGATATCTTTTTCATAATCTTCAGAAAGAAGAAGGGAAAGTTCATCTTGGACTCATTACTGAGATGTTGAAGAAATCTGAAGTGATATTTTAAAACAAAGGCATATCTGCCCTCACAGGTAATATAACTCTGTAAAAATTTAATGGGCTCTATCCATTCAAGTTTGAAGTTATGAATGGGTACACCTTTATCCCAATCTGCAATTACACTAGGAAGTAAGTACTTTTGTGCATTGAAGGTGAATGGGACCTTCTTAAACCATAATTCTCCCTCATTCTTGATGCCTATTTCCTCAGCAACCAACTCCTTAGTCAATTTGAATTGTAAAGTATCAAAAGATACATTGTCTTTATCATAGCACTAACCAAATTTATGAGAGAACTCTGCATGATATCCATCAATCTTTTTGAAAAATGTCAACCATCCTGCATCAAAAAATATCTCTGCACATTCTGGAAAATTATCTATCCAACTTAGGTTAGTGGGATCATCTCTATTTGTTTTTCCACTTTTCTTCATGTTTACTATGGTTTTAATAGCACCTGTCAATATCCCACAGTTTGTCTATATTCAAATCATAACAATCTGCCCTAACACACAGTTCAGGGCATCTTCTATACCAAATTGCAACAGTTTGACCTAATCATAGAGTTTAGGGACCTCCAAGAGTTCTGCTTTGAAGTTTACTATTTTAAACGATGAATACTTGGATATATTTGTTAATAATTCATCATTCATAGTCTATTAGGTGAACAAACTCATATCCTTCCTTCGAATTTTAACATTATGGAGTTTATCAGAAAAACCCCAAATTAAACAAAACCTAGCAAATTCCATGTGGGGTACCTTCTCAGAAGATCAATACACGCACTAGAATGCAATCACTTCAATGGTTAGGTGTCGAATTTCACGTTCCACCTATCTCTAACTGTCCAGACCACTTCAAACCGTTGCTACTGGAAAGCCCTAATTCCTCATTTAGTTGTAAAAACCCCGAATTCTTAGCAGTGTGTTGTCACCACGACCTTCAATATCCTTCGTATCATTCAGATAAGGAATATACTCCTGAAAAACTTTGCCTTGTTCTACTCGCTTTCATCATTCACCCTGGACTGCATGAAATCACCACGATCTACCTCATATGATGATCATCCACCTATTTCAATGATAAACTTTGCAAGGCATGTATCAAATGCAACAAATGATGTGATTAACACCTCAGGGACAAGACACCTGAAAAAATCAGACTGAAAAATGATGATTTTGGCATTCATGACTCTCTTGTAGCGCTCTAGTGTATTAATTTTTCTCTTGCGCTACAAGAAAGTCCAATCACATATTTTCACATCATTAGGCCACTAATAAAGTTTAAGACTTGGTTTATATGCTTAATCTCGACCTTAGTGTTATTTATAAAGCATTTAATCCATATATACCTTGTAAAACCCTTCAAGAATGAAATCTAAGCAAACTTTATAAAAGCAGGCTTAAAAATAAGAAAAATCAAAATCATGAAAATTAAAAGCTTGAACTCAAAATTAACCTTTATAAACAAAATTTCCTGGAAGCAAAAATACTAGCAAGGTGCAAAAACATAAATAAAAGCATAAAAATAAGGAAGACAAAATCATGACCTAACACATAGCAAAGCAAATATCTGGTCTCGTATTCGTTAGGTACATCAAGGACCCAATCATTTGATGATACATCGTAGCATCAACCGAATCTGATGAAGCATCACTCAATAGCTTCAGGTTCGATTCCATAGGTGTGGTCATGGCCTTGCAGTCCATCATCCTGAACCTCTTATGGATCTCCACTGCATACTTCCCTTGTCCAAGGGAGATTCCATTCGCACTCTGCCACGCCTCCATGTCTAGAAAGTACCATACCCAAGTCCTTTATCTTGAACTCGGCAACAAGTATCCTTCTTGCAACTTTAATGAGTTCCACTTTTTCTGTCAGGAACAAGTCATCGACATATAATAGGAGCATCACTGGTCTTCCACTTTTAACCTTGAAATAAAGGTTGGAATCCACTTTACTCTCAGTAATCCTAGATCCATCTATAAGCTTTCCACCATGTTGTACCATGTTGAACCTTAGGATCTTCTACAGTCACTCCCTCTGAAGTGGAGAATCATTCTCCCTCTTCCTTTCATACTCTATGTGTTGAAATATTCTGTGCTGGAGTGACAAGTAGCTTCCTATGCTACTAATATTCTATGTATCCATCTAGGGTCACTCGATAACATGATCCTCTATCTTGAAAAAGTTCTTCTTGCACCCATCTGTGAGCTTGTCATCCTCTAAAGGATTTCATCTTCAACCTTGTAGCAAAGGTTAATATCTTCATCACTCTAGGTGATCTTCAAGCTCCTCATGTATGTGTTATCCCATGGGTTCTTTCTGAGCTCGTACAAGGCCTTCTTTAATTTGCACACATGATTCTGTCTGTCATGCGTCTTAACTTCCAGTGGCTGCAAATGTATCTTCGTAGTCTATGCCTTCTTTCCGTGAAAAGCCTCATGCTACGAATCTTGCCTTGTATCCCACGATGTTTCCATCTACTGCATGCTGGATCTTGTATATCCATATGGAAGACATTATGGACTTCCCTTCAGGTCTCGATATCACATTCTAGTCATCATTCTTCTTGAACTGTTGTCACTTGTTCTTCAGAACAAGTCTCATCCTTCTTTTTTTGTAGGCAATTGTACATGATCTTTCCTACAAGTCAAATGCATTAGTAGTATGGTTAGAAAATTTTCATAAAGCATATTGAAGCATAC
>LPNX010788582.1:20214-37248 GCA_001517045.1 Pseudotsuga menziesii | reverse complement strand
TATATATATATTGTTTATTGTTATTGTTTAAGTTTGTTACATTGCCTTTGGTTTCATGATGCTTTGTCCTCAAAGCATATTTTATAAAACTACTTTATAATTTAAAGATTGTAAGTGAAACGATGGGTTTTTTTGTAAAACCATGTGCTATTTCGCTTTGCTTTTTAACTTTCCCCCTTTTATTTCTTTGTTGATAATTTTTTTATTTTTCTCTTTCATACTTCATATTTGGACTGGAATTAATACTTCTTCAACGAAATTCAAAGGCCAAAGGCCAATTTTTGGTCAAAAACCAATTTTTACCAGAGAAACTATGAATATGGATGGCTAAAATCCATTGTGAGGTCAAAGACCTAAATTCAAGGAAACCTTGAACATGTTTTTTAACTTTTCTTTTTAACTTATGTTTTTTTAACATTTCCCCTTTTATTTCTTTTGTTGATAATTCTTTTTCTTTTTCTTGTTTTTTTTATTCTTCATTTTTCCTTCTTGTTATTGCTTCATATTTGGAATGGAATTAATAATTCTTTAATGAAACTCAAATGGCCAAAGGCCAATTTTTGGTCAAAAATCAATTTTTACCAGAGAAACTCTGAATATGGATGGCTAAAAGCCACTGTGAGGTCAAAGACCTAAATTCAAGGAAACCGGTGAACATGTTTTTTAACTTTTCTTTTTAACTTATGTTTTTTTTTATTCTTTATTTTTCCCTCTTGTTCTTGCTCTGATACCACTTGAAGCAGACAAAGACTTCTAAACCCACATGATTTACATTTTAACCCACAATGATTACGCAATTGAATAATCAACCAATGGAAAATAATTCCATATTGGAAATATAAAATAATATTAAAGATGAATGATGATAAAAGATTACAAGGTGAGTTCCATATATATATTAATTGTAAAGGCACTTTGGATACCATCCATGAAAGGATGCGTCATTTTAGAATAGTTTACTAATAATCAATTATTAATTATTAATTATTAATATCAATATATATTAATATTAATAATTAATATTAATATTTAATATATATATATATATATATATATAGTTTCTTGTTATTGTTTAAGTTTGTTACACATATTCATAATGGAAAATTCTTATGCATAAAGATATAATCATGCAACTATTTTAGCCAATACAAAATTCATCCATATCTCACGGAAACTTTCTAGATTCCTTCCATCTCTACCATGACATCATTGAGATTGTGCACTGATCCAATATGTAAGCAAAGAGGTTTCATTCTAGATATGTAGCAATGGAGAGTTGTATAGCACCATGAGCTATGTACCCATCACATGCATATTAGTAGTATACTTTCATTAATGCAAACATTCTATCATGCATAACACATCAACTGAATATAAACAAATGCATAACCAAACAATATCATGAAATGACAATTGAACACTTATATTTATTTGTTTCGTGGGTAGACTCTTTCTTTCAGTTTCATCATCTTCTTTATTCATAACATCATCATTTATTATCCAAATGCTAAGATGGATAAGAGGTTCTTCAAGAATTGAGTTCTTCATATTCCTCATCGTTTGAGGGATCTTATTTGAATCATGAGCGCTTGATATTTAGTTTCTCCCATATTTTCTTCTCTTATTATGAGTCAAGCTTCTTTTTGTGTGCACTCTTTCTAGAGTCTGCTGAAGGTAATCACTTCCTTTTGGTACACATTCCTTGAATGAATGAATCCCATGATCCTGGGAGGCCATTCAAGGTGGTTTTCACAATTTCTGCATTCTGGATCTTCACATTCTTCAACTGGTTTCTCAAAGTCATCTTCTGATTTATGTTCTTTCCTTCGAATAGCTTTGTCGAGGAATCAAACATCTCTTTAGGTGTCTTTAGGGAAGAAACTTGTGGTATGAGGTGATCCTTAATGGAATCAACAATAATTATCTTGGCCTTGACCAAGTTCTTCTTCTGTAAGGCCTTAGCCTCATCTCCATCTGGAACTGGAACCTCTCCACTTATGTAGGTGTCCAATTCATTTTCTTCAAGAACCAATGAAATTCTATACTTCCATTCTCAGAAGTTTTCAGCTTAACCAAGATTTTCATCAAGCTTGTGTGATAGGTCATTTTGACATGAGAACCTCAAATGTAAATAGAAAAATATTAGATCTTACTGATTTGAGGTGTCCATCCTAGTTCCAGATCTGGCTGATCTAGGGTTTGTCAGAGAAACCCTAATTTTAAAAACTTGGAATATTCCAGATATGATTGTGTAGAAAGATGTGTCTCTTGAAGGCGATCTAAGCAGCATACTCATTTTCCCAAAACTGTGATCAGAACTGCAAAATATCTGATGCCCTAGTTTTCTTCAATTTCTTCTGTACAATTGCTTGATATTGTTTCTACAATATATCCTAAATTAATGCTCCTCTGGTTCCGAAACCTCTCACTGAGGTAGTCTCGACTGTTCTCTTTCCAACACCGTAGGTTTGAGTAAAATTGGTTTCACCAATTGGGACTTATGAGAGGTTTCCCAAGGTGATTTATTTCATAACTGTTCAGCATAGAGAACTTGTACAGACAACCACGTGTCGCTATTTTATCATGAGGGTCTGAAACTTTTAGCACATAAATTAAATTCCGTGCCCTAGCTGGAACATCTTGCGAAATTTCATTTGGATTGTCGGGAAAAATATTGTCTTGAATAATTTACCTAATATTTAATTATCAACCGGGGTTAGTAGGCTTAGAGTTGCTACAAAATATATGCGAATGTCAAGAGTGTCATGGTAATACTTTAATAAGCCAAAGATTGAAAGGTCTTAAGTTGAACTCCTAAGGATCTAGTTAAGTTAATGAAAACAAAGATAACATCAAATTATTTATAAATGTTCGGATATAAACAACATTATGACAATAAACTATTCTATCTAGAGAGATTGATTTTACCTAAGAGAATGACTACATTAAAAAGGATTTACAATGACCAAATAGAAACTATAAATTCACTAACTAAATCATCTTAATTCCACTCTCCTTGATTATTTTGAGGATAAGCATTTGCTGTAATAGGAACTGGGGCAGGAGAGGTAGCACAATGGCTCTCAAAAAAAGTATAAAAGCTGAATGGGATTAAGTCTAGTTTGATCTCTACAAAAATGTGGAAACTGAGAAATGTTCAGTTACAGGAAATAGTAAACATGATTGTTTATACACAAATAACTCCTATTTACAAAATACTATATTAGGGTAGACATAGTTTATGGACAAACAAAAAACTTACAAAGATGATTTGAGTTCTACCTTATAGATCCTTTTCACAACTATATAACTTAAAAGAAAAAATTGTATTATAAACACCTAATCTATCAATGCATGTAATTTAAAGCTTATATACAAAGGAACAACTTAAATTAAAGGCTTAATTACACATCGATAAGATGAGTTAAATTACATAATATCATTCCTATGCATAAGGTAAAAAGAAAGAAGGGAAAGAAGTAAGGTTTAACAAAGGGGGGTCTAAACAATCTCATCTAAGGATCTCTAAGAGAAAATATAAACATTAGCTAACCATTACTATTCAGATAGAATCAAAAAACTAGAAAGACGATCTTTAAAATAAATTAAAAACACATAGGGATGAATGAGCAACTGTATAACAGGTGGAAATGAAGGTCTGTATAAAAGGTGGAACAGACTGTCTGTATGACAATATGTTTGAAGAAAATGCTAAAACTTTAAGGAAACAGTAAATTTAAATGCTTTATTGAAGGGTAGCTGCCTTGTGCATGTACTACTACAATGTAAAAGTAAGAAGTAAACCTACTTTAATGACTGAATTCCATAGCAATATAACCTAAGCTAATTTCATAATTCAAATTATCCTTTAACAAACTAACATACTCTTAAGCAAATTCATGATAAAAACTAGAATAAACAAAACTAAATTTACTATAATTTAAATCTAGAAATTAAGCAATGAATTATAAAGAATTTGTAGAAAACTTGAAAACTATATTAGGCACAACCGGTTGCTAACTAATAAAAAGGAACTTACATGCTCAACATAATATTAAACTGAAATCTACAATAAACATGAATGATTACAAAAACAAAACTAAACAACTTACAAACAAAATTATACTAATTGCAGAGGAAAGAAATAACAAAACCTACACAAATATTTACAGACTTTGTTTGTCGAGGGGCCCTCCGAGTGAACAAAGTTATTCTTCTTCTAATCACACACAATCATACATAGCGCAATATGAATTTCATTAAAATAAAAGGGTAGTGTTACAGAGTTCTTCAGATTGAATTGATCAAATAAAAGAGAGAAACTCAGACTCCAGACTCGTCCCTAAGTCGCATGATAGCGTCTATATATACATCATTCAATGGGGGGGAGCAAGTTGACCCTTTAGTGGTCGAATGCTCTTTATGATAAGGCACTAATTATGTCAAATAAGTGCATTAACAACTAAAAACCAATGGTTCCTCTTTCCTTTCAAATCAGGTTTCCTCTAGCGCGCGATGTGGCTTATGACTTCAATCCAAATCAGAGTCGACGTCAAAGTGTCATGCAGAGAGATGAGATGGGCACTTCTTCTAGAAGAATACTGATACTGAGATGCTGGCACGTGGTGATGACAGTTCGTGGCTATTTTGTTCCTTTAACGCACAAAAATATGCTACCAATAATGCATGGTCTGTTTGGTGATCTGGACATCAAGATGGATACGCTCTCCATATATCTAGCTGAACATGTGTCTGTTTGTTAGCCTTCCTAAAAGACCATATAACTTGCAAACAATAATACACATGAATTAATACACCAAATGCACTTCATATTATGTCAATTTTAACCATTTAAGCCATAAAATGATGATAGTAAAAATAATTGATATAAATCTTAAATTTATTCATACCCGAGGCTTGAATGGTGAGCTGCATGGTGCACAATACACTAAAAGGTAACAAAATATGTGTTAATATGTGAAGTATTCAACCCAAAAATGGTGACAAAATGGGGACCAACATTCCCCCAAACCGGAAGAATACCAGGTCCCACAAGTGCAAAGTAAAAGATATCATGAGGAGGGAGGTAGAGCTGCGTTAGCAGCTGCCTCCGACTTGGATGGAACAGATTGCTTGTACTTCAATTTCCTCACTCCTGCTTTCAGAATGGCACACCTTGCTTGCCGATCCCTCTGTGACATGCTAATGGTTTTGTGAAGATCCTACATATTCTTAATTTGTAACCGCAATTCTCTGTTTTCCTCACGAAGTTTGGAAATTAACTTGACATGTGCTTCATTCTGCTTCATCGATTGAGTTAACTCAGAAGTTAACTGGTCTAATGTTGGTTGCGGTGGCATAAATGGCTCTGGGGACTGGTTAAAATACCATGGAGGACTCATTTATGTTGAAGGCTGATCCAAATCTATAGTATGAAGGGGATATTCAGATGTAGGAATGTCCATCTGATCGGTGTCCTTGAGTAACTCGGCAGAAATGCTAGCTAGTTCCAAGAGGGATGAGTTTGGGTCATTTTTATCTACCTCAGCCTCATCATCCAAATGACCAGTCTGTTCATCAAGCTGAACCATGGTCCAAGCACTAGGCCGAAGCCTGCACTGGACGCTTTTAGCCTTCTTTCTTCTGGTATGAGGTCATGAAAAAGGAACAAATTCTATGGACACATGACTAGTAGGGGTTTCTTGCACAGGTGAATTAGGTTTTGAGACACCTTCATCAAGGTGGACAACATCAAGGTTTTCCTCTGCTATGGGACAGGTTCGTCTTGATTCAGGATGAAAATGATGAGTCCGTTTACGAATATTGAGGTGGGGATTAAGCACTTTGAACAAAAAGGTTTCCTTGTTAAACTAGTAGCAACAAGGAAGGTCTTCCTGCATGCATGTGTTCTTACATGCAGAAGACTTAAAATAGAAAACCAGTTGTATTTAATTTACTTTTCCTATGTTTACTTTGGAAAATAAATTAAAGTGATCTAAATTAACTTTAGTGAACCACTAGTTAAAGTGAAAGTTAAATTAGGGTTTTTTCTTTACCACTAGTTAAAGTGAAAGTGAAATTAGGGTTTTCACTTTACCTAAAGTTATAAAAGAGATATCAATTGGTGGAGAGAACACACACTTGTATTTTGATAGAGATGGGATACAGACAAGGAGAGAAAGTCAGATAGAGGATTTAGCTAAGAAGACAGAGGAGCAAGTAGCGGGATCATCGAGCTTCATACAGCTGGGACGTACACTCACACAGGAAGGTGTTAAGGTTTAGCTGGGATTTTCCCATTCATTCTGTCGGGTACTACATTCACTAGGTTTGGGTGAATTTGTAGTGATTGTAAAAGTTCCATATTTTCTCATAATAAAATCTATATCTGACTGTTGCACCGGTTTTCCCATCTTGGGTTTTTCCGGGGGTTTCCATACCCAAAATAATAGTGTCAATATCATGATGTGATGTTGTGATTTATTTCTCAGTTTTATGCTGCATATTGTAAAAGATATTCATGTGTGGTTATCAGTTGATATTTTGCATGCACTATTTAGCCCTAGTTGAATATGAAAGGAAAATTTACATGGTATCAGAGCTCTGGTGAGCTAAAGCTAAGAGATTTGTAGCAGTAGTAATAGATCAAGGGCAGATCTATAGGAAGACAAAAAATTAGACTTCTAGATCTATGGTTTGACAGGAACACTTCACTATGGCCATGTAGTTGAGAGTTGAGGATAGACTCTAGAGTGCTCGGAACTTTCCTACATGGAAAGAAAGGATCACAAGGATCCTAAACGTAAGTGATGCAGAGGAGCACATTGACTCCACGAAGGTTGCACCCACAGATCCGACATATTTAACAGCTTGGAAGAATATTGATTCTAGAGCCATGCTGATTATCATGGATGGAGTGAAGGACCATATAGTCCCTCACCTTTCTGGTAAGAAGAACACAATATATATTAGGATGAATTTGGAGAGTCTGTACCAAAGCAAGAACAAGAACCAGAAGATGGTGTTGCAAGAGAGGATGTGCATCACTAAGATGGCCAAGGGATAAGGAGTGGTGCCTCATCTCACAAGGCTCACAAAGATTAGGGATGGGCTTGGAGCTATTGGATCTAAGACAGTGGATGAGGAGCTAGTTTGGATAGCCCTCAATGGCTTCTCTAAGCCATGTGACACCTTTGTCAAAGGTTTTGTGTCTAGGGAGAAGCTCCCTGATTGGAAAAGATTATGGGATGACTTTGTGCAGGAGGAGACCTGCATCGGTCAAGGATCAGGCTCATCCAGTAGTGCCCCACAGATTGTGGATGAGGAGGCTCTAGCCCTTATTGGGAAGAGCAAGGGGAAGGCAAAGAGGAAGAAGGATGGTAAGAAGAACCTTGACGTATCAAAGGTCAAGTGTTTTATCTGCCACAAGCAGGGACACTTTTCCTCCTAGTGCCCAGATAGGAAGAAGAAGAGTAAAACTCAGATGGATGGATCTGCAGAGATGGATGAGTTCAACAGGAACTTCAATGAGGATTTTTGCTTGATAGCTTGCATGGCAAGCACCACAGGGAGAAGCATATGGTACATCGATATTGGAGCATCTAGTCACATGAATGGACATAAGAGATTCTTTAGAGACTTGTAGGAGGGTGGAAAAGGGATCCACGTTGAGCTAGGTGATGATGTGCGGTATTAGGCGCAGGGAGTTGGAACTGTTTCATTTGAGAGGGAGTCTAGCAAACCCCTCAGTTTTATTGATGTGTTATATGTTCCAGGACTGACCAATAACCTTATATCAGTCTCCACTTTGGAGGACAAGGGATATCAGGTGAAGTTCAGTGACCATAGAGTGTATATCAGGCCCAAGGGGTCAGATAGGTGCTTGGATTCAGTGATTGGTAGAAGGAGCGTGAAAGTGTGCAAATTACACTTTGAGCGTGCAAAATCTCTAGTCATCAGTAGCAATAGTCAAGGTGAGTTGCGGAATAGGAGGATGGCACACTTACACCATGGAGCACTGAAGCATTTGAGACAAGCAGTCATTGGATTTCCTCAGGTACAGGAGGAAAATCATAACCACTGCAAGGGTTGTGCTTTGGGGAAGAAAATTAGGAAGCCTTTCCCACTGAGTGAGCACAAGTCTAAGGAGACCTTATAATTGGTTCATTAATATGTATGTAGACCTATGAGTGTCCATTCATTTAGTGGTTACAATTACTAAGTAACCTTCATTGATAACTATTCCAGGAAAACTTGGATCTATTTGTTGAAGGCCAAGTCAGAGGTATTTGAGAGGTTCTGAGAGTTCAAGACTCTTGTGGAGAATCAAATAGGAAAGAATATTCGAGTGTTGAGGACAGAAAATGGGGGTGAGTACACTTCCAATTAGTTCATGGAGTATTGTTCAGCTGAGGGGATCAAGAAAGAGCACACTGTGCCCAATACCCCATAGCAGAATGGAGTTGCAGAGCGAAAGAACAAAACTATGGTTGGAGCAGCCAAGGCCATGATATTTGATATTTGATCAAGGTTTACCACTATTCCTCTAGGCCAAGGCATACAGGACTGTAGTATACATTCAGAATAGGTGTCCACACATAGCCTTGGATAGGAAGACACCAGAGGAGGTCTTCATAGGAACTAGGACAGATGTGAGTCACATTCGCATATTCAGTACTGTCTGGTTTTTTCATGTTCATGCTGACAATAGGAATACCTTCTGGAGAGAAGGGGTTACTTGTTGGTTACAACACGATTTCAAAGGAATATAGAGTTTACATTCCTATTCGCAGGAGGAACAATATGAGTAGGGATGTCCAATTCAATGAGGACAGGGCCTTTTAGAGATCTCTGGACTTACCAATAGAGCAAGAACCAACACATGAGTTGGGAGTCAAGTTGGAGGACCCAGATGTATAGGTACATGTACAGACATAGAGCACATGTTCTAATCATCAGAGGGAGTCAGGTGGACATGATCCTTCAGTCATTGACTTGAAGGATGAGCTGTAGTAGAAGACGAATATCTAGTAGCCATAATAGGTTGACACTAGGCCAAGGCCTAAGTGGTTTAGATCCATAGTGCAGGATTCCATGCAGGTATATCCCCCATAGACATCTTTTAGACGGAGTGTACCACTAGAGAGGCTTAGTTATATGGAACTGATGATAGAGTTGGTTAAATCTGAACCTTCCAGCTTCGAGGAGGCTGCACAACATGATGTGTGGGAGGAAGCTATGGTTGATGAGTATGAATCCATTATGAAAAACCATGTATGGGAGGTTGTGCAGAGGCCATAAGGGAAAAATATGGTGGGATCCAGATGGATCTACAAGATGAAGCATGTAGCAGATGGAATTGTAGAGAAGTACAAGGAGTGATTCATGGCAAAGGGGTTTTCACAGAAGGAGAGTATTGATTATGAGGATACCTTCACCCCTGTTGCTAGGTATTCTTCCATTCAGACCATTATCTCACTAGCAACTGAGATGGGTTGGCGTGTCCATCAAATGGACGTCATGACTACCTTTCTCAATAGAGTTATAGAGAAGGAGGTGTATATTGAGAAGCCATAGGGGTTTGATGTGGAGAACAGGGAAACGCGTGTATGCAGACTGCATCAAGCTCTTTATGGGTTCAAGTAGGCACCTTGAGCATGGTACTTGAGGATTGAAAACTATCTATGGGAGATAGGATTTTAGCAGAGTGAGGTTGACCACAACCTGTACTTCTTCATAGGTGAGGTGCCTCTAATACTGGTATTACAGGTGGATGATCTCTTTTTGACAAGAGATGAGAGGCTAATTGGAGACTGTAAGTCCAACCTTGTAGTAGAGTTTGAGATGAAAGACCTTGGGTTGATGCATTACTTTTAGGGCTTGGAGGTTTGGAAAAGATATGGATGCTTCTTCATTAGACAAGGGAAGTATGCAGTAGAGATCCTGAAGAGATTCAGGATTGAGGAATGCAAGCCTATGTCCATACCTCTAGTTTCCAACTGGAGGAAGATTGATGCATTAGGATTAGACGGATTTGATCCTACCTTGTATCGTCAGTTTATCGGATTGCTTATGTATCTGGTTAACAATCCACCATACATCAGCTTTGTAGTCAACTCTTTGATTCAGTTCATGGTGGACCCTCGAAGAGTGCATTGGATGGCTGCGAAGCACATACTTCATTACATCAGAGGTACAATGGAGTATGGATTGGTTTATGAGTGCAGGGGGAATGTGCAGTTAGCAGGTTTCACAGATGCTGACTGGACAGGATGTGTAGAGGACCAGAAGAGTACTTTAGGCTGCTATTTTAGCATTGGATTAGGGGTTGTCTCTTGGTTTAGCAGGAAGCAGAAGTCAGTTGCATTGAGCTCAACAGAGGCTAAGTACATGGCAGCAAGCATGGCTGCTTGTGAGGGTATGTGGATGAGGAAGTTACTTGCAGGGTTGTTCGAGTGTGAGCTAGAGGCTATAGTAGTTCACTATGACAATTAGAGTGGCATCAGGATATCTGAGAATCTAGTGTTCCATGACCAGAGCAAACACATAGACATCAAATACCACTTCTTGAGAGATTGTGTTTAGAGGGGAACCATTCGTTTGGAGTACATATAGACAAATTAGAAGGTGGTAGGCATTTTCACCAAGGAACTTTGTAGATAGGGTTTTGTGAAGTTTAGGGATAAGTCGGGGTTTCTACCGAATTTCTCCCTCATTGAGAGGGAGTGTTAAACTAGTAGGAACAAGGAGGGTCTTCCTCCATGCATGTGTTCTTGCATGTAGAAGACTTAAAATAGGAAACCGGCTGTATTTAATTTACTTTTCCTAAGTTTACTTTGGAAAATAAATTAAAATGATCTAAATTAACTTTAGTGAACCACTAGTTAAAGTGAAAGTGAAATTAGGGTTTTTGCTTTACCAATAGTTAAAGTGAAAGTGAAATTAGGGTTTTCTCTTTACCTAAAGTTATACAAGAGAGATAAATTGGTGGAGAGAACACACACTTGTATTTCGACAGAGACATGATATAGACAAGGAGAGAAAGTCAGATAGAGGATTTATCCAAGAAGACGGAGGAGCGAGTAATAGGATCATCGAGCTTCATACAGCTGGGCCATACACTCACATAGGAGGGTGTTGAGGTTTAATAGGCATTTTCCCAGTAATTTTTCTGGGTACTTCATTCGCTAGGTTTGGGTGAATTTGCAGTGATTGTAAAAGTTCCATATTTTCTCAAAATAAAATCTATATCTCACTGCTGCACCAATTTTCCCATCTTGGGTTTTTTTGGGGGTTTCCATACCCAAAATAATAGTGTCAATATCATGATGTGATGTTGTGATTTATTTCTCAGTTTGATATTCTACTGCATACTGTAAAAGATATTCATGTGTGGTTATTAGTTGATATTTTGCATGCACTATTTAGCCTTAGTTGAATATTACAGGAAATTTTACATTCCGAAGACTGGTTTCATTGTTTAAGTTGGTCCAGAATTAACAGTTTGATTGAAATGTGATGGTATAAACTACTCTTAGGATTTATGGTATTCCTTTTGACCAAATTCGACATTTTCTCTAAGTTATGGCGAAAAAAGAAAGGGAAATTCAAACGTGTATTATCAACAAAGTGGGCTAATAATCGAAGGTGACAAGACTTGAAAATGCTAAATTTACCTTCGCAGGTAACCAGGTGAATGATGACTATCAATGGCTTGATATAATCTAGTTTTATCCAGCTGTGATAGTAGCCTTTCACACCTGTTACATGATGGAACTTACGCTTCAAAGAGAAGTTATGTGATGCTCACGGAACGAACCAATGTTTATGCCACTATTCACCCTCTTGGGGAAGCTTAGTGGCACAGGAAATTGACTCTTTAGTGACTTGAAAAGAAAGGTGACCTACTCTGGCCTCCCTCCCATCAGACCCCATTGCGAAGAACAATTAGATATATTTATCGTACCTTGCAGTGAATGGAGGAATGGGTTCCAGCCGGCTCAAAAAAACACCTTCCTACACTCCCTAAACTCTGTCATTTGAAACAGATCTTGATAACTTTCAGGCTTGAATCGATTCGGCATGATGGAAACAGAGGAAGGAATACAGGGTTTTCAGGAAAGGTGGCTAAAATGTTCTATAGTAATAATTGTTAGTGATGGCGATGGAATTGAAGAAGGTTCACACTGTGCTAGTTTTAAAGTGTGTCACATTCAACCTGCCAAATGATCATGCAACCAACTCAGCATGCCTAAATGGTTGTGCCATTATAGCGAATTTTCAGAGTGTGTGTCATCTAAAGTGCATGATTGAATGAGTTCCTAATTTTTAGTCGGTTCAACCATGTCCAAATCAAACTTTGGATAGGTTGAACATGTAACTTAATGCAAGTGTATAACCAAACTCATAACCATAACCTTAGTTCAACAAGGGGGGTAGCTTATCTGATAGCTTATGCATGTGAACATAAAAGGAGAATGATGAAGATGGCAGAGTCATGATAAATAAAAGGTATTTGAAGGTCGTATCATATCCATTTAGGGGTAATAAAATCATATTAGATCTATTTCTTACCATCATTAATCGACATTAGTCATAATATCGTATAGATGTGACCCTGATGGTATGACTTGGCTTCTTACCCAATAAAATTAATCCAACACTTAATCATAAGTACAAAAATATCATAATTTTTTTATTATCAATCTCATCATTCGACCTTTTATTCACACCGAAATTCGACCCTTCATATGATCCTTCATACAGCTTTTTGTATGAAATAATTCTTAAGCGATTTTAAGGCCAATTTTTCTATCTGTATTATCCTGCAAACACTTTATCATTTGGAAATGAGTCTTTTATAAGTAAAAAAATGAAGACAGACAATCGGCTAATCCTCCCGCAAATCAAAGATATGGCATGTCCTCAATCCATACAAGAAAATTTATGTAATTTCCAAAATAATTAAGAAATTTCAGTCACGCTAGTGTAAGTTTGTAAAAGAGAGAAAGACTAAATGAAGTGAAAGGATTTAGATATATATATTTAAAAAAAATATAACAGTGCTCAAATGCATAGAGATATAAATGGATCATTTATGATGTGATGAATAGTACCATAGGGAAAACTAGTCACATGTGCCTTGTTGTAAAGATATCTTGTCATCTCAAAAATTATTGAGCTCACTTTTAAATTTGTAGAAGACTACAGCTATGGGTCCCATTGCTAGGATAAATATATCCTACATTTTGATTGAAATCAGATTGTCGGATCCAGAGGCATCTTAGAGTTTTTTTTAATGACATCATAAAAAATAGGCCTAAACACATTTTACTGTTAAACCATGTTCCCATTGTTGCATTAACCTGATCTCTTTTTGCCTGATATTTCCCTGCTGCTAGCAGGCCTATTTATTACCCCAGCAGGTTTATCTTGGTACCATTCAAGCATAGCCCCACTGCCAGCGAGCCTGTTCAATACCCTGACGGGTTTACTTGCATTTATCAAAATTCCTTATAAGTTATTACTTAGCATTGACCCGCTACCAGCAAGCCTGTTCAACACCCCGATGGGTTTGCCTTGTATAAATATTCTGAGTATAGGAATTCGATTGGTACTAGAGCGTGCTAAGCCCTGCTAAACACACGAGTTAAATTTTTTTTGCAAATTGGCCTTAACTATAGATCATGTCAAAAGAGAATAACTTAAAGGTGTCCCTGTGACTTTCATTCCATTTTCTTTATAAAAAGGTAATGTTCCCCACAAGCAGCAATTCCACTTACCCTCTAGTGTCCTCAAAGGTAGTTAAGAATCAATTTTTGATAACAAGGGTAGATGAGCTAGTAACCTCTAGGTATGAAAATGCTGAAGAATATGATAATTAAAATAAGTCTTTTGAGCAACTGTTCAAATAATAAGAAATGTATTTATGAATCAAAACACTAAGCATAACAAAATCATAAAATAATTGGTTTGAGATTGATATACAAGAAAAGATTCAAAGTCTTCTTAGAGCATTTTATTTTTTGGATAGTACCTCATAAGCTGTTCAAAGAAATAGATGCTTCTTTAAAACCATTTCTTAGATGATTTATTTTATTCTTGAAAACATAGAAAAGAGTCCTCTGAAAAGAAGTGATTAGAAATGAATCTTTATTTATTCAAAGAGATATACACATATTTACATATATACAAGTAATGATAACCCACAATATTTTCTAAAGATCAGGAGGAAGAGATTTTGGAGAGAGCAGTCCAATTATTACCTCTATCTTGGTAGGATGCATCTTGATCTTCTGGGGCAAAAAATGATGCCCCAAGCATATATAGCATGGAGGAACTTTATTCAATGGACATTCCTGTTGGGGATGTTTAGTTTTACATTCTAGACAAAGATTTATTTTTGTTACTCATTCTTCTTCCTGGTTCTGTATGTAGGTTTGGTTTCTAGAGCGAGTGTACCTAGAAGGTTTCTTTTGAGGTGGGAATGGGGAAACCCAACATGCTTTTCCAGGAGAAATATTCGTTTGATCACTCATTCTTTTATTGGTTCTTATAGGAGTAGGGGATGCCACTATGGATATGTCAATTTGAGGGCTTACTATGTCAAAGAGACCTTTCACCTAAGAATATTGACAAAATTAGTGAAGTTCAGCTTCTCCAAAAAGTTGTTTCATCTAAAATTTTTGTGACTTAGTGGAATATTTAATGGTTACTTCTTGTGAAATTTGTCAAGAACGAGGTCCTCAGGACCTCCTACCAGGATTTCTTCTATGATTTCCCTTCATAGAATCTCTTTATATTTCTAGCAAAAATACTTCCTATAGGTATTTTCTTTTTTTGTTTTTTTAATTCGTATTCAGTGAGTTGGGGTTTTTATGCTTCCTATAAAAAATCAACAATTTTTTTCTATCTTATGCTACTATTATTACTGGATTTGGGGGCGCCTATTATAACAGATGCGTAGGTTCTTACATCTCGTATTACTTCTCCCTCGTTACCATCCTACATCTATTCTACCTTACGAAACAACTCCCCAGAAACAACGCCAAAAATGTTGGGAAAAATATTGTCTTGAATAATTTACCTAATATTTAATTATCAACCAGGGTTAGTAGGCTTAGAGTTGCTAAAAAATATATGTGATGGTAGAGAATGTTGTGTTAATACTTTAATAATCCAAAGATTCAAAGGTCTTAATTTGAACTCCTAAGGATCTAGTTAAGTAAATGAAAACAAAGGTAACATCAAACTATTTATAAATGTTCGGATATAAACAATGTTATGACAATAAACTATTCTATCTAGAGAGATTGATTTTTACCTGAGAGAATGACTACATTAAAAAGGATTTACAATGACCAAATAAAAACTATACATGCGGGTGATTCCATGAAGATGGGTAACACTTTTTGGCCAAATTTGGCGATGAAAACCTGACTTTTTACTCATGTGCTAGATAGAAGCCCTCAAAACGCATATATGCCATGTGAATTTTGACTTCCAGTAAAAAAACAAATTGTAGAATATTATGTTGGATTCATAGTGATATTTTTTTTAAAATATTCCGATGTCATTTAATGTGTGAATTTTTGCATTTAATGAACTGTGTGACCTTAAAAATTTGAAGAAGCTAATAAGTGGCTCGTGTCCACGTAGAGTAATTCAATCTTGCATTAATAATTTAAAAAAAATAAATATATGAGCATGATCTACATAAAATGCAGTGTGATGTGCATATTTTTTTGTTAATTTTTTTCGCATTATACAATTATTTATTATTTTTCGAAAGTGATCACATTCGATTTCAGCATCGTTTTAAACTGATATTTGTCCACGTAAAGGAATCTTTTCTATTTTTTCAAAAATTGAAAAACAAAAGATACCCTTTTGAAGAGGACACGTCGATATGTGATGTGTACATTTTTAAGAATTTTTTGGCTGTGTATTTTTAACTCTGCGGATTTTTCTTTGAGTTGCTTCGAAGTTGCAGTGTGGTTTTCTAAGTATAAGTTTTAGAAGTAATTAAAAAATAAATTTCATATGAATGCCAAAATGCGTGTATGATATCTCAATGGATAGAAGATTCGTTGGTGAATTTATCGGTATCAACTACGCTCAGTTATGTGCTAGGAATGGTGGGGTTTACACCTCTGCAATGCACATGAAATTTTTCATTTGCTTGAATGTGAGCTAAGTCTGTTTTTTTAAGCCCTCGACCGAGGTATAAACCTCGACCGAGCTATTTAAATACCTCGGTCGAGGTCTTAACAAAACCTCGAGTGAGGGTTTGTAAAGCCCTCAACCGAGGGTTTAACAAACCCTCGGTCGAGGTTTGCTAAGACCTCGACCGAGGTATTAGCTCGGTCAAGGTCCTAGTAAACTCCTTTGGAGCAAAATCCCGGGAGTGAATTCAAACATTAATGACACTCCAACTACAAAAATTTATGACACCCCAACCATCTTTCCCACCCGAATTTTTTATGAAACTCTATATAAACATAACTCTATCCTTCAAAATTGCATAATTTCTTTGAAAAAATGTTTGTTTTGTAATACAAATTTAGCATTGTATATTGTTTTGTAGGTATCAATTTGAATTGTTGATCAATCACAATGGGAAGCAACCAACGTCGACCAAGAAGAAATGAAAGAAATCAAAACAAAATTGAAGAGAAAAGAGAGAAAGATAAAGAAAGGAAGAGGAGAAAAAGAACAATCTTGAGAGAAGAAGAAATTCCAAATGAAGCTATGATGGAGGAAGCAAATCCCATTGATATAGGTATAATTTCAAAGTTATGCAATTTGATTTTCATTTTCATAGTTTACAATTTGATAGTTGATAAATTTCATAGTTTACAATTTCATAAATTTCATATTCATGTAAATTTCAATTCCATAGTGTTAGATAATTCACAATTTTACAATTTACAATTTTCATGAATTTACAATTTACAATTTACAATTTTTATGAATTTACAATTTACAATTTACATGAATTTACAATTTACAATTTTCATGAATTTACAATTTACA